>OY740805.1:36876043-37050897 GCA_963514005.1 Raja brachyura
GGAGACAGAGACAGAGACAATGAGAGAGGGACAGGGAGAAAGAGAAAGAGAGACAGACGGGGGGAGGGGGGAGGGGGGAGGGAGAGACAGACGGGGGGAGGGGAGAGGCAGAGGCAGAGGCAGAGGCAGAGGCAGAGGGAGAGGGAGAGGGAGAGGGAGAGGGAGAGGGAGAGGGAGAGGGAGAGGGAGAGGGAGAGGGAGAGGGAAAGATAGAGAGAGAGAGAACGAGAGAGAACGAGAGAGAACGAGAGAGAGAACGAGAGAGAGAACGAGAGAGAGAACGAGAGAGAGAACGAGAGAGAGAACGAGAGAGAGAACGAGAGAGAGAGAGAGAGAGAGAGAGAGAGAGAGAGAGAGAGAGAGAGAGAGAGAGAAGACAATGAACCAGGATGTCAAGTCTGCACGATGGCGCAGCGGTCGAGTTGCTGCCTCACAGCGAATACAGCGCCAGAGACCCGGGTTCCATCCCGACTAAGGGTGCTGGTGCTGTCTGCACCTACAAACCTGCGCGTCTTTGGAGTGTGGGAGGAAACCGAAGATCTCGGAGAAAACCTGTGCAGGTCAAGGGGAGAACGTGCAAACTCCGTACAGACGGCAACTGTGGTCGTGATTGAACCCGTGTCTCGGGCGCTGTGAGGCAGCAACTCTACCGCAGCGCCACCGTGCCGCTCATTGATCTAATAACGGGCGATAGTGATAGACAATAGGTGCAGGAGTAGGCCATTCGGCCCTTCAAGCCAGCACCACCATTCACTGTGATCATGGCTGATCATCCACAATCAGTACCCCGTTCCTGCCTTCTCCCCATATCCCCTATCTTTAAGAGCCCTATCTAGCTCTCTCTTGAAAGTTTCCAGAGAACCGGCCTCCACCGCCCTCTGAGGCAGAGAATTCCACAGTGATATTTGATGAAGTGAAAGTATGACAGGAAGTATATGCAAAGCAGACAATATAAATAGATATAGAAACCATATTTGCGCTAATGGAAACTGCACAAAGAATGAACAAGGAACTGCAAATGCTGGTTTACAAAAAAAAAACACACAAAGTGCTGGAGTGACTCAGCGGGACAGGCAGCATCTCTGGAGAGAAGGAATGGGTGAGGTACCGGCTTGAGACACTTCTTCCTTTAAAAAAAATATGCATCCACGATTTGTAGGCCGAGACCTCTGACTCGACCCATTCCTTCTCTCCAGAGATGCTGCCCGTCCCGCTGAGTTACTCCGGCACTTTGTCGCTTTTCATCCCAAAAATGTGCGGGATTGCATGTTAATAGCGGTGTCAGGGGATGTGGGGAGAAGGCAGGAACGGGGTACTGAAGGACATTCTTGCTATTGAGGGAGTGCAGCGTAGGTTCACCAGGTTAATTCCCGGGATGGCGGGACTGACATATGCTGAGAGAATGGAGCGGCTGGGCTTGTATACTCTGGAGTTTAGGATGAGAGGGGATCTTATTGAAACATCTAAGATTATTAAGGGTTTGGACCCGCTAGAGGCAGGAAACATGTTCCCAATGTTGGGGGAGTCCAGAGCCAGGGACCACAGTTTAAGAATAAGGAGTAAGCCATTTAGAACGGAGACGAGGAAACACTTTTTCTCACAGAGTGTTGTGAGTCTGTGGAATTCTCTGCCTCATAAGGCGGTGGAGGCAAGTTCTCTGGATACTTTCAAGAGAGAGCTAGATGAGGCTCTTAAAGATAGCAGAGTCAGAGGGATATAGGGAGAAGGCAGGAACGGGGTACTAGAAACATAGAAAATAGGCGCAGGAGGAGGCCATTCGGCCCTTCGAGCCAGCACCGCCATTCATTTTGATCATGGCTGATCGTCCGCTATCAATAACCCGTGCCTGCCTTCTCCCCATATCCCTTGACTCCACTAGTCCGTAGAGCTCCATCCAACTCTCTCTTAAATCCATCCAGTGATTTGCCCTCCACTGCCCTCTCTGGCAGGGATTTCCATAAATTCACAACTCTCTGGGTAAAAAAGTTTTTTCTCACCTCAGTCTTAAATGACCTCCGCTTTATACTAAGACTGTGGCCCCTGGTTCTGAACTCACCCAACATTGGGAACATTTTTCCTGCATCTAGCATGTCCAGTTCTTTTATAATTTTATATGTTTCTATAAGATATCCCCTCATCCTTCTAAACTCCAGTGAATACAAGCCTAGTCTTTTCAATCTTTCCTCATATGACAGTCCTGCCATCCCAGGGATCAATCTCATGAACCTACGCTGCACTGCCTCAATCGCAAGGCTGTCCTTCCTCAAATTAGGAGACCAAAACTGTACACAATACTCCAGATGTGATCTCATCGGAGCCCTATACAACTGCAGAAGAACCTCTTTACTCCTGTACTGAAATCCTCTTGTTGTGAAGGCCAACATTCCATTAGCTTTCTTCACTGCCTGCTGTACCTGCATGCCAACTTTCAGTGACCGGTGTACAAGGACACCCAGGTCTCGCTGTACCTCCCCCATACCCAACCTAATCCCATTGAGATAATACTGATTTGGGATGATCAGCCATGATCACATTGAATGGTGATGCAGGCTCGATGTGCCGAATGGCCTACTCCTGCATCTATTGTCTATTGTCTAATTGGCCCTCTGTGGTTTAGAGTGATTTTAGTTTTAGATCAGAGATACAGCATGGAAACAGGCCCTTCGGCCCACCGAGTCCGCGCCAACCAGCGATCCCCGCACAGTAACACTATCCTACACACACTAGGGACAAGTTACACATGCACAAAGCCAATTAACCTACAAACCCGCACGTCTTTGGAGTGTCGGAGGAACCCGAAGATCTCGGAGAAAACCCACGCACGTCACGGGGAGAACGTACAAACTCCGTACTGACAGCACCCGTAGTCGGGATCGAACCCGGGTCTCAGGCTCGGCGTGTGCCGTTAGGCAGCAACTCTACCGCTGCGAAACGCGGGCCGCTGTTGCAATAAGTAGTTGCTGACTCAACTACCTCCTCTGGCAGCTCGTTCCATACATCCACCACCCTCTGTGTGAAAATAATTGCCCCTCAGGTTCCTATCAAACCTTTGCCTCTCTTTTTAAACCTGTCCTCTGGTTTTCCAATACCCCAACTCTTTGGAAATACTCTGTCTCGAGTCGAAACGTCACCTATTCCTTCTCTCCAGAGATGCTGCCTGACCCGCTGAGTGACTCCAGCTTTTTGTGTCTCTCTTTTGAGCATTCAATATGCAATAGGTGCAGGAGTCGGCCATTCGGCCCTTCGAGCCAGCACCGCCATTCAATGTGATCACGGCTGATCATCCCCAATCAGTACCCCGTTCCTGCCTTCTCCCCATATCCCCTGACTCCGCTATTTTTAAAGAGCCCGATCTAGCTCTCTCTTGAAAGCTTCAAGAGAACCGGCCTCCACCGCCCTCTGAGGCTGAGAATCCCGAGGCAGATGTTTCCTCCCATCTACATATCACGATCAGTCTGGGCTGTTACCTGGAGTTATCTTTTCGCTTGGGCAGCTTACACTGCAGCGGTATGAAGACTGACTTCTCTAACTTCGTCGCCCTTGCTTTCCCTCTCTCTCTCCTTCTCCGAGCTAACAATAGATATTCCACATGTTCCTTGAATCCAACCCCTCTGGCACAGGACATCCTCCAAATAAACGAGAGAAAGTCTGAGGTCATCCTACTCGGCCCCTCCGACCCCATCAAACCGATAACAGGCCAAACATCCTTAGTCAAAGCGCACGTTAAAAATCTGCCGAGATATTTGACTCCGCATTAGGAAGTGAAGAAAATGAATGGCCTGTTGGCCTTCATAACTTATCTTATAGAAACTTATAGAAACTTACAAAATTCTTAAGGGGTTGGACAGGCTAGATGCAGGAAGATTGTTCCCGATGTTGGGGAAGTCCAGGACAAGGGGTCACAGCTTAAGGATAAGGGGGAAATCCTTTAGGACCGAGATGAGAACTTTTTTCACACAGAGAGTGGTGGGTCTCTGGAACTCTCTGCCACAGAGGGTATGGAGAGAAGGCAGGTACAGGATACTGAGTTGGATGATCAGCCATGATCATATTGAATGGCGGTGCAGGTTCGAAGGGCCGAATGGCCTACTGCTACACCTAATTTCTATGTTTCTACAACAAGTGGAACCGAATATAGGAGCAAAGAGGTCCTTCTGCAGTTGTACAGAGCCCTAGTGAGACCACACCTGGAGTATTATGTACTGTTTTGGTCCCCTAATTTGAGGAAGGACATTCTTGCTATTGAGGGAGTGCAGCGTAGGCTTACAAGGTTAATTCCCGGGATGTGGGACTGTCATATGCTGAGAGAATGGAGCGGCTGGGCTTGTATACTCATGGATGAGACGGAATCTATTGAAACATGTAAGATTGTTAAGGGTTTGGACACGCTAGAGCCAGGAAACATGTTGGGGGAGTCCAGAACCAGGGGCCACACAGTTTAGGAATAAAGGGTAAGCCATTTAGAACGGAGATGAGGAAACACATTTTCTCACAGAGAGTGGTGAGTCTGTGGAATTCTCTGCCTCAGAGTGCGGTGGAGGCCGGTTCTCTGGATGCTTTCAAGAGAGAGCTAGATAGGGCTCTGAAATATGCCTTCTCCCCATATCCCCTAACTCCACTAACCCTAAGAGCTCTATCTAACTCTTTTCACTTCTCTCTCTCACCTCCCTCCTTCTCACAGAGAGTTGTGAGTCTGTGAAATTCTCTGCCGCAGAGGGCAGTGGAGGCCGGTTCTCTGGATACTTTTCAGAGAGAGCTAGATAGGGCTCTTAAAGATAGCGGAGTCAGGGGATATGGGGGAGAAGGCAGGAAAGGGGTACTGATTGTGGATGATCAGCAGTGATCACATTGAATGGCGGTGCTGGCTCGAAGGGCCGAATGGCCTACTCCTGCACATATTGTCTATTGTCTAAAACCTATCTCTACTCCCTAGAGTTTTTGAGCCCCTCTGAGGGGGCGCTGTAAACAGTTTAAGTATGTATTGTTAGGTCTGTCTACCGTTGTATATAGCACATTAGTACCTTCACTGATGTGAAGCACTTTGATCGTGCTATACTGGATAGACTCGGCTTGTACTCGCTAGAATTTAGAAGATTGAGGGGGGATCTTATAGAGACTTACAAAATTCTTTAGGGGTTGGACAGGCTAGATGCAGGAGGATTGTTCCCGAAGTTGGGGAAGTCCAGAACAAAGGGTCACAGTTTAAGGATAAGGGGGAAGTCTTTTAGGACCGAGATGAGAAAAACATTTTTCACACATAGATTAGTGAATCTGTGGAATTCCCTGCCACAGTAGGTAGTTGAAGCCAGTTCATTTAAGAGGGAGCTAGATGTGGCCCTTGTGGCTAAAGGGATCAGGGGATATGGGGAGAAGGCAGGTACAGGATACTGAGTTGGATGAGCAGCCATGATCATATTGAATGGCGGTGCAGACTTGAAGGGCCGAATAGCCCTCCTGCACATATTGTCTATGATTCTATGTTTCTATCCGTCTCTATCTTTCTGTCTGTCTCTCTCACTGTCTCTGTATATCTCTCTCTCTCTCTCTCTCTCTCTCTGTCTCTCTCCGTCGCTCTCTCTGTCTCTCTATCTTTATCTCTCTCTGCCACAGTAGGTGGTTGAGGCCAGTTCATTGGCCATATTTAAGAGGGAGTGAGATGTGGCCCTTGTGGCTAAAGGGATCAGAGGGTATGGAGAGAAGGCAGGTATAGGATACTGAGTTGGATGATCAGCCATGATCATATTGAATGGCGGTGTTGGCTCGAAGGGCCGAATAGCCTACTCCCGCATTTATTTTCTATGTTTCTATACACATAAAATTGACTTACTTTGCCCTGTTTTCACACCTTCCTTATCTATGTACCTCCCTCTCCCCCAACTCTCAGCCTGAAGAAGGGTCTCGACCCGAAACGTCACCCATTCCTGCTCTCCGGAGAAGCTACCTGTCCCGCTGAGTTACTCCAGCATTTTGTGTCTATAATCCTGGGTTTAATCACCTGTTCCGCCACATTCCTTGCCGCAAGCCAAATATTTACAGATTCGCGTGGAGATCCTTTACGGCCAAAGGCACAGTAGCTAGCAGGCACTCCCCTTCTGTCACTTGGGAGTTTAGCTTTAAGTCTTGTTTAGAGAAACAGCGCAGAAACAGGCCCTTCGCCCCACAGAGCCCGTGCCGATCCGCGATCCCCACACACTAACACTATCCTACACACACACACTACACAATAGACAATAGGTGCAGGAGTAGGCCATTCAGTCCTTCGAGCCAGCACTGCCATTCAATGTGATCATGGCTGATCATCCCCAGTCAGTACCCCTGTTCCTGCCTTCTCCCCATTTCCCCTGACTACGCTATCTATGAGCCCTATATAACTCTTTCTTGAAAGCATCCAGAGAACGGCCTCCACCGCCCTCTAAGGCAGAGAATTCCACAGACTCACATCTCTCTGTGTGAAAAAGTGTTTCCTCCTCTCTGTTCTCAATGGCCTACCCCTTATTCTTAAAATGTGTGGCCCCTGGTTCTAGACTCCCCCAACATCGGGAACATGTTTCCTACCTCTAGAGTGTCCACACCCTTAATAATCTTATATGGTTCAATGAGATCCTCTCATCCTTCTAAATTCCAGAGTGTACAAGCCCAGCTGAATAGGGCTCTTAAAAATAGCGGAGTCTGGGGATATGGGGAGAAGGCAGGTACGGGTTATTGATTGGGGCCGATCAGCCATGATCACAATGAATGGTGTTGCTCACAATGAGCGGTTCGAAGGGCCGAATGGACTCCATCTGCACCTATTGTCTATGTTTCTATGATGCGGAAACCCGGGCTCGATCCCGACTACGGGCGCTGTCTGTACGGAGTTTGCACGTTCTCCCCGTGACCTGCGTGGGTTTTCTCCGAGATCTTCGGTTTCCTCCCACGTTTTAAAGACGTGCAGGGTTTGTAGGGTAATTGGCTTGGTGTAAATGTAAAAATTGTCCGCAGTGTGTGTGGGGTAGTGTTAGTGTGCGGGGATCGCTGGTCGGCCCGAAGGGCCTGTTTCCGCGTTGCATCTCTAAACTGAACTAAGACTCAGAGCAGGAAATGCTGACAGGTTCCAGGAATGAATGATTCATGATTCAAAACCACGTGATCCCGCACCCACACCCTGAAACCAGTTTCTCCTCTCTCACCAAAAAGAACAGTGATGTTACACCGAGCTTTTATAAGGTGCATTTGAAGCATTGGGAGCAGTGTGTAGCATTTACCAGCATGCCCACCTGTCGTTCATGTAAAGGTTCTTCCGGACCAACACCTTTGACCACTAGTCCATCGGGCAGTGGTCAGCACGGAATGTCCTGCATGCAGGTACAGCAGGCAGTGAAGAAAGCGAATGGCATGTTGGCCTTTATAACAAGAGTCGTCGAGTATAGGAGCAAAGAGGTCCTTCTGCAGTTGTACAGGGCCCTAGTGAGACCACACCTGGAGTATTGTGTGCAGTTTTGGTCCCCTAATTTAAGGGAGGACATTCTTGCTATTGAGGGAGTGCAGCATAGGTTTACAAGGTTAATCCCCGGGATGGTGGGACTGTCATATGCTGAGAGAATGGAGCGGCTGGGGTTGTACATTCTGGAGTTTAGAAGGATGAGAGGGGATCTTATCGAAACGTATAAAATTATCTATAAATCATAAAATTGTCCCTAGTGTTTAGAAGGATGAGAGGATATCTCATTGAAACATATAAGATTGTTAAGGGTTTGGACACGCTAGAGGCAGGAAACATGTTCCCGATGTTGGGAAGACCAGAACCAGGGGCCACACAGTTTGAGAATAAGGGGTTGGCCATTTAGAACGGAGACGAGGAAACACTTTTTTGTCACAGAGAGTTGTGAGTCTGTGGAATTCTCTGCCTCAGAGGGCAGTGGAGGCCGGTTCTCTGGATACTTACAAAAAAGAGCTAGATAAGGCGCTTAAAGATAGCGGAGTCAGGGGATATGGGGAGAAGGCAGGAACGGGGTACTGATTGTGGATGATCAGCCATGATTACATTGAATGGCGGTGCTGACTCGAAGGGCCGAATGGCCTACTCCTGCACCTATTGTCTATTGGCACAGCAGGGAAGGGACTCGATGGACCCGGTGGCGTGGTTCCCTGAGCAGACTGCCCAGCTTGTCTGGCAAAATGCCTCATCGCCAGAACTCACCAACAAGCACCAAGACCTGGCTTGGCTGGCGGTGAGGGGAGCCCTCCCAGTCAGATCCTTCCTGCACCGTCGGAACCTCACTACCAGCGCACACTGCCCACAGGTCGGCTGCTATGGAGAGGAGACGGTTGCCCACCTCTTTGCAGAGTGTGGATTTGCAAAGACAGTCTGGAGGGGTCTGCAAGGGTCCATGTCACGGTATATTCCGAACAGCTCCGTCACAGAGGACTGTGATTTACGGACTGTTCCCAGGGGCACATTCAGAGACTGACATCGAGTGCTGCTGGAGGGTCATTAACTCGGTGAAAGACGCTCTTTGGTCTGCCCGAGCGTTGTTCACCACCCAGCAGAGCGAGATGTCCGTCGGGGAATGTTGCCGACTGGCCCACTGCAGACTGCAGGAGTACGTGCTGACGGACGCACTGAAGCTCGGTGCAGACAATAGACAATAGACAACAGGTGCCGGAGCAGGCCATTCGGTCCTTCGAGCCAGCACCGCCATTCAATGTGATCATGGCTGATCATCCCCAATCAGTACCCCGTTCCTGCCTTCTCCCTATATCCACTGACTCCGCTATCTTCAAGAGCCCTATCTAGCTCTCTCTTGAAAGCATCCAGAGAACATGCCTCCACCGCCCTCTGAGGCGGGGAATTCAGACTCACAACTCTCTGTGAGAAAAAGTGTTTCCTCATCTCCGTTCTAAATGGCTTACCCCTTATTCTTAAAATGAGATTGGTGTGAATATTAGCGTGGACCTGATGGGCCATTTATAATTATGGGTAGACACAAAAAAGTTGGAGTCACTCAGCGGGACAGGGAGCATCTCTGGAGAGAAGGAATGGATGACGTTTCGGGTCGAGACCCTTCTTCACACTGAAACGTCGCCTATTCCTTCTGTCCAGAGATGCTGCTTCACCCGCTGAGTTACTCCAGCATTTTGTGTCTACTACCTTCGATTTAAACCGGCATCTGCAGTTCTTTCTTACACATACGTATAGTTATGGGTTTCAGTTTGGATTTCCTGATTCTCCTTATGCCCGTTTCTAACACAGTCGCTGGTCTCTGGAGAGAAGTACTGACTGGGTGACATTTCGGTTCGAGACCCTTCTTCAGATTGATACTTTCAAGAGTGAGCTAGATAGGGCTCTTAAAGATAGCGGAGTCAGGGGATATGGGGAGAAGGCAGGAACGGGATACTGATTGGGGATGATCAGCCATGACAAGAGGATTTCAGTACAGGAGTAGAGAGGTTCTTCTGCAGTAGTATAGGGTTCTGGTAAGACCACATCTGGAGTATTGTGTACAGTTTTGGTCTCCTAATTTGAGGAAGGGCATCTTTGTGATTGAAGCAGTGCAGCGTAGGTTCACGAGATTGATCCCTGGGATGGTGGGACTGTCATATGAGGAAAGATTGAAAAGACTAGGCTTGTGTTCACTGGAGTTCAGAAGGATGAGGGGGATATAGAAACATATAAAATTATAAAAGGACTGGACAAGCTAGATGCAGGAAAAATGTTCCCAATGTTGGGTGAGTCCTGAACCAGGGGCCACAGTCTTAGAATAAAGGGGACGCCATTTAAGACTGTGAGAAAAAACTTTTTCACCCAGAGAGTTGTGAATTTGTGGAATTCCCTGCCACAGTGGGCAGTGGAGGCCAAATCGCTGGATGGATTTAAGAGAGAGTTAGATCGAGCTCTCGGGGCTAGGGGAATTAAGGGATATGGGGAGAAGGCAGGCACGGGTTAATGATTGGGGACGATCAGCCATGATCGCAGTGAATGGCGGTGCTGGCTCAAAGGGCCGAATGGCCTCCACCTGCACCTATTTTCTATGTTTCTATGATCACCTTGAATGACGGTGCTGGATCGTAGGGCCGAATGGCCTCCTCCTGCACCTATTGTGTATGGTCTGTTGACTCGAAACGTCACCAGTCCTTCTCTCCAGAAACGCCCCCTGTCCCGCTGAGTTACTGCTCCGGCATTTTGTGTCTATCTTCGATTTAAACCAGAATCTGCAGTTTTTCCACACACACACACACGTGAGAATGGGTGATCGATGGCAGGCACGGACTCAGTGGGCCGAAGGGCCTGTTTCGCTAACACCTAAAGTACTAGCATCAGAATCATTAGCTGCTAGACAGGAAGCAGGGGGCAGCCCAAGGCGAGGACAGGAAGTCAGTCGGAGCGGTGAAGTTACTCAAGTAACGGTTTCAGTCCAAGTGTGGCCTTGTGGAGCACTTCCATTCTGAGCCTGTCTGTCTGCAAGCCTTTCAATGCCTACATGTTGCTGGCTGACATCTCCCTCCATCCCTCCCCTGCCCCCTTCCCCCCCCCCCCTCCTCTGCCCCCTTCCACCCCCCCTCCTCTGTTTCTCCCCGCCACTCCACCTATTTTCCTCTCTCTCTCTCTCTCTCTCTCTCTCTCTCTCTCTCTCTCTCTCTCTCTCTCTCTCTCCTCTTTTGTTTTTAAGTTTAGTTTTGTCCAGTTTACAAACACGGTGCGGAAACAGGCCCTTCGGCCCACCGGGTCCGCGCCGACCAGCGATCACCCTGTACACCGACACCACCTTAACACTCAGAGACTGTGGACAATGTTTACATTTGTACCAAGCCAATTAACCAACAAATCTGCATGCCTTTGGAGTGTGGGAGGAAACCGGAGCACCCGGAGGAAACCCACGCAGGTCACAGTTTAAGAATAAGGAGCATTTAGAACGGAGACAAGGAAACACTTTTTCTCACAGAGAGTTGTGAGTCTGTGGAATTCTCTGCCTCAGAGGGCGGTGGAGGCCGATTCTGTGGATGCTTTCAAGAGAGAGCTATATAGGGCTCTCAAAAATAGCAGAGTCCGGGGATATGGGGAGAAGGCAGGAACGGGGTACTGATTGGGGATGATCAGCCATGATCACATTGAATGGCGGTGCTGGCTCGAAGGGCCGAATGGCCTACTCCTGCACCTATTGTCTATTGAAACCGGAGCACCCGGAGGAAATCGACATCTTGGGGAAAACCAACGCAGATCACGGGGAGAGCGTACAAATTCCGTACAGACAAGCACCCGTGGTCAGGATTGAACCCGGTACTCTGGCACTGTGAGGCAGCAACTCTACCGCTGCGCAACCGTACGCCCTAATACTCCATGCCCCGGCTCAACCCATGCCAGACAATAGACAATAGGTGCAGGAGTAGATCATTCGGCCCTTCGAGCCAGCACTGCCATTCAATGTGATCATGGCTGATCATCCACAATCAGTACCCCGTTCCTGCCTTCTCCCCATATCCGCTGACTCCGCTACCTTTAAGAGCCCGATCTAGCTCTCTCTTGCAAGCATCCAGAGAACCCGCTTCCCCAGCCCTCTGAGGCAGAGAATTCCACAGATTCACCACTCTCTGTGAGAAAAAGTGTTTCCTCGTCTCCGTTCTAAATGGCTTACCCCTTATTCTTAAACTGTGGCCCCGGTTCTGGACTCTCCCAATATCGGGAACATGTTTCCTACCTCTAGCTTGTCCAAACCCTTAACAATCTTATATGTTTCAATAAGATCCCCTCTCATCCTTCTAAACTCCAGAGTGTACAAGCCTAGCTGCTCCATTCTCTCAGCATATGACAGTCCTGCCATCCCGGGAATTAACCTTGTAAACCTACGCTGCACTCCCTCAATAGCAAGAACGTTCTTCCTCAAGTTCCTCAGTCGAAGGGCTTCGACCTAAAACGTCACCTATCCAAGCTCTCCAGAGATGCTGCCCGTCCCGCTGAGTTACTCCAGCATTTTGTGTGTTTATCTCAAGCAGAACGCAGGCGGTCACAGTGGCGCAGCGGTAGAGTTGCTGCCTTACAGTGCATGCAGCGCCGGAGACCCGGGTTCGATCCCGACTACGGGTGCTGTCTGTACAGAGGTTGTACATTCTCCCCGTGACCCGCAAGGGTTTTCTCCAAGATATTCAGATTCCTCCCACACTGCAAAGACGGGCAGGTTTGTGGGTAAATTGGCTTGGTGCAAAGGTAAAAATTGTCCCTAATGGGTGCAGGATAGCGTTAGTGTGCGGGGATCGCTGGTCAGCGCGGAGCCGGTGGGCCGAAGGGCCTGTTTCTGCTCTGTATCTCTAAACTAAACATGTGCCTGGACCAAAGATAACTGGAGCAAAGAACCCCTTATAAAGGAGAAAAGAAGAAATAAAATAACAAAACACAAGTATTTTGATTAGTTTATGAGACATGCGGAATGCCAAGCTTGGCGGTGGGTTGCCATGGTAACGACATTGGCCAACAGGCCCAAATGGCTGTCAGCCAACAAACTAGATCATAGGAAAATCACAGGATCAAAAGCAGGCATGTGTCAGATACTAGTTTAGTCTAGTTTAGTTAACCCACAAACCCTCATGTCTAGTTTTAGTTTAGAGATACAGTGCGGAAACAGGCCTTTCGGCCTAACGAGTCCGGTCCGACCAGCGATCCCCGCACACTAACACTATCCCACACACACATTCGGGACAATTTACAATCTTTGCGGAAGCTAACTAGCCTCCATTCCTGCGCGTCTTTGGAGTGTGGGAGAAAACCGGAGCGCTCGGAGGAAAGCCACGCAGGTCACAGGGAGAACGTGCAAACTCCGTACAGGCAGTACCTGTAGTCATGATTGAACCTGGGTCTCTGGCTCTGGGAGGCACCGACTCTACCGCTGCACCACCGCGCAGCGGTTTAGTTACGTTTAGTTAAGTTTAGTTTAGTTCAGAGAAGAATTGTGGAAACAGGCCCTTCGGCCCACTAAGTCCATGCTGACCAGCGATCACCCCTTCACAAAAGTTCCATATTGTCCCCTTTCTCATGCACTCCATATGAACCAGGGGTCAATTTAGGTGGCACAGCGGTAGAGTTGCTGCCTCACAGCGCCGGAGACCCGGGTTCGATCCCGACTACGTGTGCTGTCTGTACAGAGTTTGTACGATCTCCCCGTGACTTGCGTGGGTTTTCTCTGAGATCTTCGGTTTCCTCCCACACTCCAAAGACGTGCATGTTTGTAAGTTAATTGGCTTGGTGTATGTGTAAATTGTCCCTAGTGGGTGTGTGTGTGTAGGATAGTGTTAGTGTTCGGGGATCGCTGGTCGGCGCAGACTCGGTGGGCCGAAGGGCCTGTTTCCACACTGTATCTCTAAACTAAAACTAAACTACAGACGGCCAATTAAAATGCAAACCCGCACATTTTTGGATGGTGGGAGGAAACCGGAGCACCCGGAGGAAACCCACGTGGTCACGGGGAGAACGTGCAAACTCCACACAGACAGACAGCACCCGAGGTCAGGATCGAACCCGGGTCGCTGGCGCAGCGAGGCAGCAACTCCACCGTTGCGCCACCATGCCGGCCTTTTAGTTTAGTGATACATCGTGGATAAAGGCCCTTCGGCCCAACTTGCCCACACCAGCCAACAATGACCCAGCTACACTAGTCCCACTTGCCTGCGCTTGGCCCATATCCGTCCAAACCTGTCCTATCCATGTACCTGTCCAACTGTTTCTTAAACGATGGGATAGTCCCAGCCTCAACTACCTCCTCTGGCAGCTCGTTCCATACCCCCACCACCCTCTGTGTGAAAAAGTTACCCCTCAGATTCCTATTAAATCTTTTCCCCTTCACCTTGAACCCATGTCCTCTGGTCCTCGATTCCCCCACTCTGGGCAAGAGTCTCTGTGCATCTACCCGATCAATTCCTCTCATGATTTTGTACACCTCTATAAGATCTCCCCTCGTCCTCCTGCACTCCATGGAATAGAGACCCAGCCTACTCAACCTCTCCCTATAGCTCACACCCTCTAGTCCTGGCAACATCTTCGGAAATCTTCTCTGAACCCTTTCAAATTTGACAATATATTTTCTATAACATGGCACCCAGAACTGAACACATTATTCCAAATGCGGTCTCACCAACGTCTTATACAACTGCAACGTGATCTCCCAACTTCTATACTCTGATGAAGGCCAATGTGCCAAAAGCCTTTTTGACCATGGGGAGAGCACAGAAACATGGATATTAGGTGAAGGAGGAGGCCATTCAGCCCTTCAAGCCAGCACCGCCATTCATCATGATCATGGCTGATTTAATTTTAAGTTGACGGAATGGAAGGCTGGGCTTGTATACTCTGGAGTTTCGAATGATGAGAGGATATCTTATTAAAACATATAAGATTATTAAGGGTCTGAAGAAGGGTCTCGACCCGAAACGTCGCCTATCTCCTTCGCTCCTTGGATGCTGCTGCACCCGCTGAGTTTCTCCAGCTTTTTGTGTAACCCAAGATTATTAAGGGTTTGGACACACTAGAGGCAGAAAACATGGTCCCGATGTTGTGGTGAGTCCAGAACCAGGGGCCACACAGTTTAAGAATAAGGGGTAAGCTATTTCGAACAGAGACGAAGAAACACTTTTTCTCACAGAGAGTTGTGAGTCTGTGGAACGGTGGGCGGTGGAGGCCGATTCTCTGGACACTTTCAAGAGAGAGCTAGATAGAGCTCTTAAAGATAGCGGAGTCAGGGGATATGGGGAGAAGGCAGGAACGGGGTACTGATTGTGGATGATCAGCCACGATCACATTGAATGGCGCTGCTGGCTCGAAGGGCTGAATGGCCTACTCCTGCATCTATTGGCTATTGTCTATTGATTGAAATATGCACACGGAAACAGGCCCTTCAGGCCACCGAGCCCATGCCGACCAGCGATCACCACACAAGCCTACTCACATTAGACAATAGACAATAGGCAATAGGCAATAGGTGCAGGAGTAGGCCATTCGGCCCTTTGAGCCAGCACCTCCATTCATTGTGATCATGGCTGATTTTCCCCAATCAATAAACCGTGCCTGCCTTCTCCCCATATCCCTTGATTCCACTAGCCACTGGAGCTCTATCTAACTCTCTCTTAAATCCATCCAGTGACTTGGCCTCCACTGCCCTCTGTGGCAGGGAATTCCACAAATTCACAACTCTCTGGGTGAAAAAGTTTTTTCACACGTCCGTCTTAAATGACCTCCCCCTTTATTCTAAGACTGTGGCCCCTGGTTCTGGACTCGTCCAATATTGGGAACATTTTTCCTGCATCTAGGGTGCCCAGTCCTTTTATAATTTTAGGTAGACAAAAGTGCTGGAGAAACTCTGCGGGTACAGCAGCATCTATGGAGTGAAGGAAATAGGCAACGTTTCTGGCTGAAACCCTTCTTCAGATTTTATGTTTCTATAAGATCCCCCCCCGGTCTTTTCAAGCCTGGTCTTTTCAATCTTTCCTCATATGACAGTCCCACCATCCCAGGGATCAATCTCGTGAACCTACGCTGCACTGCCTCAATAACAAGGATAGAAACATAGAAACACAGACAATAGGTGCAGGAGTAGGCCATTCGGCCCTTCGAGCCTGCACCGCCATTCAATATGATCATGGCTAATCATCCAACTCAGTATCCCGTACCTGCCTTCTCTCCATACCCTCTGATCCCCTTAGCCACAAGGGCCACATCTAACTCCCTCTTAAATATAGCCAATGAACTGGCGTCAACTACCCTCTGTGGCAGAGATTTCCAGAGACCCACCACTCTCTGTGTGAAAAGAGAGGGCTCTTATGAGGACATATTAGGATGTCCTTCCTCAAATTCGGAGACCAAAACTGGACACAATACTCCAGATGTGGTCTCACCAGAGCCCTATACAACTGCAGAAAGTGCAGACACCACACACACACACACACACACACACACAGACAGCAGCCGAGGTTGGGATCGAACCTGGGCCTCTGCCGCCCCGAGGCAGCGGCTGCGCTTGCTATTTGGTGCTGTGTGTTGTTGTTATCTCAGCGGAAATACCAGGAGCTACATGGCCCTGGGGAGTGCCTGCTCTGTTTGTGCCTGTTAAACTAACCGCCCCGTCTCCCTGAGCTTGGCATGGTACAAAAATGTGGCTCAACACCAAATGTAAATAGGAAAAAAAAAAATAGGCCATCACACCCTTTTCAGAGAGAGAAAGTTCTGTGGAGTTTAGTAAGCAGACAGCCCTCTGGGGTGGGAAATATTAAATTGATTGAATGGAAGTGTGGCTCAACGGTAGAGTCGCTGCCTCACAGCGCCGAAGACCCGGGTTCGATTCCGACTATGGGCGCTGTCTGCACGGAGTTTGTATGTTCTCCCCGTGACCTGCGTGGGTTTTCTCCGAGATCTTCGGTTTCCTCCCACACCCCAAAGATGTACATATTTGTAGGTTACTTGGTTACAAAAGTTTTTTAAAAGTCCCTAGTGTGTGTAATAGACAATAGGTGCAGGAGGAGGCCATTTGGCCCTTCGAGCCAGCACCATCATTCAATGTGATTACGGCTGATCATCCCCAATCAGTACCCCGTTCCTGCTTTCTCCCCATATCCCCTGACTCCGCTATTTTTAAGAGCCCTATCTAACTCTCTCTTGAAAGTATCCAGAGAACCCGACTCCACCGCCCTCTGAGGCAGGGAATTCCGCAGATTAAAAAAGTTTAAAAAGTCCCTAGTGTGCGTAGGATAGTATTCACACTCGGGGATTGCTGATCGTGTGGGCCGAAGGGCCTGTTTCCGCACTCTATCTCGAAACTAAAATTAAATTGATTGGTTTAATTTTAAGTTGACGGAATGGAGCGGCTGGGCTTGTATACTCTGGAGTATCGAAGGATGAGAGGATATCTTATTGAAACATATAAGATTATTAAGAGTTTGAACACACTAGAGGCAGAGAACCTGTCCCCGATGTTGGGGGAGTCCAGAACCAGGGGCCGCACAGTTTAAGAATAAGGGGTAAGCTATTTCGAACGGAGACGAGGAAACACTTTTTCTCACAGAGAGTTGTGAGTCTCTGGAATTCTCTGCCTCAGAGGGCGGTGGAGGCCGGTTCTCTGGATACTTTCAAGAGAGAGCTAGATAGGGCTCTTAAAGATAGTGGAGTCAGGGGATATGGGGAGAAGTCACGAACGGGGTACTGATTGTGGATGATCAGCCACGATCGCATTGAATGGCTGTGTTGGCTCGAAGAGCCAAATGACCTACTCCTGCACCTATTGGCTGTTGTCTATTGATTGAAATATGCAGCACGAAAACTGGCCCTTCAGGCCACCGAGCCCGTGCTGACCAGCGATCCCCACACAAGCCTACTCACATTAGACAATAGACAATAGGCAATAGGTGCAGGAGTAGGCCCTTCGGCCCTTCGAGCCAGCACCGCCATTCATTGTGATCATGGCTGATCATCCCCAATCAATAACCCGTGCCTGCCTTCTCCCCATATCCCCTGATTCCGCTATTTTTAAGAGCCCTATCTAGCTCTCTCTTGAATGCATTAGGGACAAGTTACAATCAAATTAATACCAAGCCAATTATTAACCTACAAACCCGCACGTCTTTGGAGTGTGGGAGGAATCCGAAGTTCTTCGGGAAAACCGACGCAGATCACGGGGAGAACGTGCAAACTCCGTACAGACAGCAGCCGCGGTCGGGATCAAACCCAGGTCACTTGCGCTGTGAGGCAGCGACTCTACCGCTGCGCCACCGCGCCGCCCCCAGTCCCGTGTTTAGTTTCGAGATACAGCACGGAAATAGGCCCTTCGGCCCACCGGGTCCACACTGACCATCGATCGCCCCTTCACACCTGTTCCGCCACATCCCACTTTCCCAACAATTCTCTGATCAGCAAACGGACAATTAACCTACAAACACGCACGTCTTTGGATTGTGGGAGGAAACCGGAGGATGTGATATCTTGGGCGGATGCCAGTAAAGACTTTGGTAAACACAACCTGATTTTTCTATAACACCCATATAATATATTCTCACCTGTAGATGCCGACAGCGGTGGACTAGTCTCAGGTTGGTCTAGATTGTCCCAGATTCACCTAACACAGTGGCCAGGGTACAACAAGTCTTCTGCAGTTGTATAGGGCTCTGGTGAGACCACATCTGGAGTATTGTGTATAGTTTTGGTCTCCTAATTTGAGGAAGGACATCCTTGTGATTGAGGCAGTGCAGCGTAGGTTCACAAGATTGATCCCTGGGATGGCGGGACTGTCACATGAGGAAAGATTGAAAAGACTTGGCTTGTATTCACTGGAGTTTAGAAGGATGAGGGGATATCTTATAGAAACATATAAAATTATAAAAAGCACCGGACAAGCTAGATGCAGGAAAAATGTTCCCAATGCTGGGCGAGTCCAGAACCAGGGGCCACAGTCTTAGAATAAAGGGGAGGTCATTTAAGACAAGAGAGTTGTGAATTTATGGAATTCCCTTTAAACAGAGGGCCGTGGTGGCCAAGTCACTGGATGGATTTAAGAGAGAGTTGGATAGAGCTCTAGGGGCTACTGGAGTCAAGGGATATGGGGAGAAGGCAGGCATGGGTTGTTGATTGGGGACGATCAGCCATGATCATATTGAATGGCGGTGCTGGCTCGAAGGGCCGAATGGCCTCCTCCTGCACCTATTTTCTATGTTTCTATGTAGGTGCAGGAGTAGGCCGATCAGTATGAAAAAATGCTTGACAATAGACAATAGGTGCAGGAGGAGGCCATTTGGTCCTTCGAGCCAGCACTGCCATTCAATGTGATCATGGCTGATCATCCCCAATCAGTACCCCGTTCCTGCCTTCTCCCCATATCCCCTGACTCCGCTATCTTTAAGAGCCCCATCTAGCTATCTCTTGAAAGTATCCAGAGAACTGGCCTCCACTGAGGCAGAGAATTCCACAGACTCACCACTCTCTGTGAGAAAAAGTGTTTCCTCGTCTCCGTTCTAAATGGTTTACCCCTTATTCTTAAACTGTGTGTGGCCCCTGGTTCTGGACTCCCCCCAAAATCGGGAACATGTTTCCTGCCTCTAGCGTGTCCAAACCCTGAACAATCTCCAAACTCTCAACAGGTCGCTGCAGTGGGACAGCCCCATAAGCACAAGATATACGCCAAAAATCTGCAATGTAAAGTATGTGGTGAATCAATGAATGCATAGCTGACTAATTTATTCCCCATAAAAAACAAACAGAGAGACAGAGAGAGACAGAGAGAGACAGAGAGAGACAGAGAGAGAGACAGAGAGAGAGACAGAGAGAGAGAGAGAGAGAGAGACAGAGAGAGAGACAGAGACCCCAACTGTGCGTTGAGGGGACGGGACTCACTTGGTTTTAGTTCCCCATAAAAAAAAGTACTTCAAACAAGCATCTTGTCTTTGCCCAATAATAACTGATTCATATCAAGCTTTTTGATCATGTTGAACAAACAAAATGGTGGTCCGTTTAAATTAGGAAGAAAGTCGACAACAAAATGTGGAAATGCCCCCACACCAGTGATTAAGGGGCGATATTGAGCGCCACTGCAGCCCGTGTGGAGTTTGCACGTTCTCCCTGTGACCGTGTGGGTTTCTCCCAGGTGGTCCGGTTTCACCCCCACATCTCGGGCAAATTGACAGGTTAATTGGAAAGGACATTCTTGCTATTGAGGGAGTGCAGCGTACGTTCACAAGGTTAATTCCCGGGATGGCGGGACTGCCATATGCTGAGAGAATGGAGCGGCTGGGCTTGTACACTCTGGAGTTTAGAAGGATGAGAGGGGATCTTATTGAAACATATAAGATTGTTAAGATGTATAAGATTATTAAAGTTCAGTCAGAAGAATGGTTTCGACCCGAAAAGTTGCCTATTTCCTTCGCCCCATAGATGCTGCCTCACCCACTGAGTTTCCCCAGCATTTTTGTCTACCTAAGATTATTAAGGGTTTGGACATGCTAGAGGCAGGAAACGTGTTCCCGATGTTGGGGGAGTCCAGAACCAGGGGCCACACAGTTTAAGAATAAGGGGTAAGCCATTTAGAACAGAGACGAGGAAACACTTTTTCTCACAGAGAGTGAGTGGTGAGTCTGTGGAATTCTCTACCTCAGAGCGTGGTGGAGGTCAGTTCTCTGGATGCTTTCAAGAGATATGGCTCTTAAAGATAGCCCGGGAATAGAGTCAGGGGATATGGGGAGAAGGCAGGAACGGGGTACTGATTGGGGGTGATCAGCCATGATCAAATCGAACGGTGCTGGCTCGAAGGGCCGAATGTCCTACTCCTGCATCTATTGGCTATTGTCTATTGATTGAAATATGCAGCAGGGAAACAGGCCCTTCAGGCCACCGAGCCCGTGCCGACCAGCAATTGCTTTTCATTGTACCTTTATACAAACCCATCTATCAGACAGACCAGCCCCCCCACCATCGACTCCATCTACACTTGAAAAAGCAGCCAATGTAATCAAAGGCCAGTCTGAACAAGGGTCTTGACCCGAAACGTCACCCATTCCTTCTCTCCAGAGATGCTGCCCGTCCCAGCACTTTGTGTCTCTCTTTGCTTTAAACCAGCATCTGCAGTTCCTTCCGACACAAACTACAATCACGTGACTCACTCGCCCGCTCTCAAGGTGAGAATTCTGGCTTTTTTTAAATTTTCTAATTTAAACAAATAATGAGTCAAACGCCAGGGCTGCTGGGACAAGGAAGTGGAGTGAGCACATGGTTCCCCCCCCTCCCCCCTCTTACCCCAAAACAGAGGAGGGAGGGGGAGGGGGAAGAGGAGGGAGGGGGAGGGGGAAGAGGAGGGAGGGGGAGGGGGAAGAGGAGGGAGGGGGAGGGGGAAGAGGAGGGAGGGGGAGGGGGAAGAGGAGGGAGGGGGAGGGGGAAGAGGAGGGAGGGGGAGGGGGAAGAGGAGGGAGGAGGGAGGAGGGAGGGGGAAGAGGAGGGAGGAGGGAGGGGGAATAGGAGGGAGGAGGGAGGGGGAAGAGGAGGGAGGAGGGAGGGGGAAGAGGAGGGAGGAGGGAGGGGGAAGAGGAGGGAGGAGGTGGAGGGGGAAGAGGAGGGGGGAGGTGGACGGGGAAGAGGAGGGGGGAGGTGGAGGGGGAAGGAGGGGGAGGGGGAAGAGGAGGGAGGGGGAGGGGGAAGAGGAGGGAGGGGGAGGGGGAAGAGGAGGGAGGGGAGGGGGAAGAGGAGGGAGGGGAGGGGGAAGAGGAGGGAGGGGAGGGGGAAGAGGAGGGAGGGGAGGGGGAAGAGGAGGGAGGGGAGGGGGAAGAGGAGGGAGGGGAGGGGGAAGAGGAGGGAGGGGAGGGGGAAGAGGAGGGAGGGGAGGGGGAAGAGGAGGGAGGGGAGGGGGAAGAGGAGGGAGGGGAGGGGGAAGAGGAGGGAGGGGAGGGGGAAGAGGAGGGAGGGGAGGGGGAAGAGGAGGGAGGGGGAGGGGGAAGAGGAGGGAGGGGGAGGGGGAAGAGGAGGGAGGGGGAGGGGGAAGAGGAGGGAGGAGGGAGGGGGAAGGGGAGGGAGGAGGGAGGGGGAAGGGGAGGGAGGAGGGAGGGGGAAGAGGAGGGAGGGGGAAGAGGAGGGAGGAGGGAGGGGGAAGAGGAGGGAGGTGGAGGGGGAAGAGGAGGGGAGGAGGTGGAGGGGGAAGAGGAGGGAGGGGGAGGGGGAAGAGGAGGGGGGAGGGGGAAGAGGAGGGGGGAGGGGGAAGAGGAGGGGGGAGGGGGAAGAGGAGGGAGGGGGAAGAGGAGGGAGGGAGAAGAGGGGGGAGGGAGGGAGGGGGAGGGAGGAGGGGGAGGAGGGGGAGGGGGGAGGAGTGTGCAGGCAGAAGCGATGTGGGGGAAAAGATTGGACAAGAGGAACATGTACACAGACACACACACACCCACACACACAAAGAAAGACACCCACAGACAGACACACACAGAGACAGACAAACACCACACACACACAGACAGGCACAGGCGGGCGGGCAAGTAGCGACCACTTTGAGGATGCGCAGAAACAGAAAGGCCGGGCGACTAACTCCGCAAACTTTGGGCAAAGTTGAAGTAGCAGCGGCCGGGGGAGAGAGAGAGAGGGAGGGAGGGGAGAGAGGGAGGGAGGGGAGAGAGGGAGGGAGGGGAGAGAGGGAGGGAGGGAGGGAGGGGAGAGAGGGAGGGAGGGAGGGAGGGGAGAGAGAGAGAGGGAGGGAGAGGGAGGGAGGGGGGGGGAGAGAGAGAGGGAGGGAGGGGAGAGAGAGAGGGAGGGAGGGGAGAGAGGGAGGGGAGAGAGGGAGGGAGGGGAGAGGGAGGGAGGGGAGAGAGAGAGGGAGGGGAGAGGGAGGGAGGGGAGAGAGTGGGAGGGAGGGGAGAGAGTGGGAGGGAGGGGAGAGAGAGGAGGGGGGAGAGAGAGGGAGGGGGGAGAGAGAGGGAGGGAGGGGGGAGAGAGAGGGAGGGAGGGAGGGGGGAGAGAGAGGGAGGGAGGGAGGGGGGAGAGAGAGGGAGGGAGGGAGGGGGGAGAGAGAGGGAGGGAGGGAGGGGGGAGAGAGAGGGAGGGAGGGAGGGAGGGAGGGGGGAGAGAGGGAGGGAGGGGGGAGAGAGGGAGGGAGGGGGGAGAGAGGGAGGGAGGGGGGAGAGAGAGAGAGAGGGAGGGAGGGGAGAGAGGGAGGGAGGGGAGAGAGGGAGGGAGGGGAGAGGGAGGGAGGGAGGGGAGAGAGAGAGGGAGGGGAGAGAGAGAGGGAGGGGAGAGAGAGAGAGGGAGGGAGGAGAGAGAGAGAGAGGGAGGGAGGGGAGGGAGGGGAGGGAGGGAGGGAGGGGAGGGAGGGAGGGAGGGAGGGGAGAGAGGGAGAGGAGAGATGGGGGAGGGGGAGAGGGGAGGGGGAGAGGGAGGGGGAGAGGGAGGAGGGGAGAGGGAGGGAGGGAGGGGGGGAGAGAGAGAGAGAGGGAGGGAGGGAGGGGAGAGAGGGAGGGAGGGAGGGGAGAGAGGGAGGGAGAGAGGGAGGGAGGGAGAGGGAGGGACGGGAGAGAGAGAGGGAGGGGAGAGAGAGAGAGGGAGGGAGGGGAGAGAGAGAGAGAGAGGGAGGGAGGGGAGGGAGGGAGGGAGGGAGGGAGGGGAGAGGAGAGGAGAGATGGGGGGAGGGGGAGAGGGGAGGGGGAGAGGGAGGGGGAGAGGGAGGGGGAGAGGGAGGAGGGGGGGAGGGGGGAAGGGAGGGGGGAGGGGGAGGGGGGGAAGGGGGAGAGGAGAGGGGAGAGAGGGAGGGGGAGAGGGAGGGGGAGAGGGAGGGGGAGAGGGGAAGTGGGGGGTGTCACAGCATAAGACAGAGGTGAACCTTACCTTCACAAACAGCTCCACTCGCTTCTCGTCAGCCATTTCCCGCTGTGGAGAAAAATCTCGTCTGTCCACAGGGCACGCGCACTCCTTGCACACTCACCCACTCGTTGCACACCCAGACCGCTGTGTAAGTCCCACTCTGGGCTGGGCTCGGGGTCTGGGGCCGATAGTGTGGATGTGAGCTGCGCTGCGTTGAAAATCACTTCCTGACTCCACCCAGGAAACCCGACACTGAACCACTAGACGCGGCAATGTTCAAACCCAGAGAGAGAGAGATGCAATACGTAACAGCATGCCGTAACCTGAGAGACGGTGAATGACCAATATGCACGTACACACTAATTGACGTAAACTGACACTAAGAAATTAACACTGAATTGCTAAACTTGCTATTCTGTTGTACTGCTTACAGCTGCAAGAACGTGGAGCAATCAATAAAGGGCTACAGGCCTATTGCGAGTTTATGTACAGGGGCATATCTATCCATGCACTGTATACTTGTACAGAGCCGGAGAGAGTGACACAGAGAGAGTGATACAGAGAGAGTGGTAAAGGGAGAGAGAGACAGATACAGACAGAGAGAGAGGGGGAGAGACTGAGTGAGAGAGAGAGGGAAGGAAAGGGAGAGAGACAGAGAGAAAGAAAGAGAGAGTGAGAAAGGGAGAGATACAGAGAGGGAGAGAGAAAGAAAGAGAGGGAGAGAGAAAGGGAGAGAGAGAGAAAGAGAGAGAAAGGGAGAGAGAGAAAGAGAAAGATAGAGAGAAAGATAGAGACAGCGAGAGAGAGATAGAGAGACAGGAAGAAAGAGATACCGAGAGAGAGAGAGAGAGAAGGGGAAAGGGGAAGAGAGAGGGTGAGAGAGAGACTGAGAGAGAGAGAGGGGGGAAAGATACAGAGAGAATGAGAAAGGGAGAGATACAGAGAGAGGGCGGTGATACAGAGACAGTGAGAAAGGGAGAGAGAAAGAGGCAGAGAAAGGGAGAGAGAGAGGCAGAGAGAGATAAAGATAGAGAGACAGAGAGATCGATGGAGAGAGACACAGAGAGAGAGAGAGAGAGAGATACAGAGACAGTGAGATAGACAGACAGAAAGATAGAGACAGATAGAAACATAGAATCATAGACAATATGTGCAGGAGGACCATTCGGCCCTTCGAGCCTGCACCGCCATTCAATATGATCATGGCTGCTCATCCAACTCAGTATCCCGTACCTGCCTTCTCTCCATACCCCCTGATCCCTTTAGCCACAAGGGCCACATCTAACTCCCTCTTAAATATAGCCAATGAACTGGCCTCAACTACCTTCTGTTGCAGACAATTCTACAGATTCACCACTCTCTGTGTGAACAATGATTTTCTCATCTCGGTCCTAAAAGACCTCCCCCTTATCCTTAAACTGTGACCCCTTCTTCTGGAGTTCCCCAACATCGGGAACAATCTTCCTGCAGCTAGCCTGTCCAACCCCTTAAGAATTTTGTAAGTTTCTATAAGATCCCCCCTCAATCTTCTAAATTCCAGCGAGCACAAGCCGAATCTATCCAGTCTTTCTTCATATGGAAGTCTTGCCATCCCAGGAATCAGTCTGGTGAACCTTCTCTGTACTCCCTCTATGGCAAGGATGTCTTTCCTCAGATTAGGAGACCAAAACTGTATGCAAGAAAGACAGAGAGACAGAGAGAGAGAGACAGACGGAGAGACAGGGAGAGAGAGAGACACACAGAGATACAGAGATAGTGAGAGAGCGAGAGAGAGGCAGTGTGTGAGAGAGAGATACAGAAGGAGAGACAGAGAGAGGGAGACAGAGAGAGACAGTGCGAGATAGAGAGAGAATGAGACAGAAAGATAGAGAGAGACAGAGAGAGAGAGAGAGAGAAAAGAGAGTGATACCGAGAGAGAGAGAAAGAGAGAGAGTGAGAGAGAGAGGTACAGAAAGAGAGAGAGAAAGGGAGCCAAAGAGAGAGACAGAGAGAGAGATAAATACAAAGAAAGAGAGAGACAGATAAAGACACAGAGAGAGAGACAGAGAGAGACACAGAGGGAGGGGGGAGGGGAGAGGGAGGGGGAGACATAAATCATTAGGGCACAAGTGATAGTAGAATTAGACCATTCGGCCCATCGAGTCTCTCCCTCCTAATCCCATTTTCCTGCCTTCATCCCCATAACCCTCGACACATAGAAACATAGAAACATAGAAAATAGGTGCAGGAGGAGGCCATATGGCTCTTCGAGCCAGCACCGCCATTCATTGTGATTATGGCCGATCGCCCGCTATCAATAACCCGTGCCTGCCTTCTCCCCATATCCCTTGACTCCACTAGCCCCTAGAGCTCTATCTAACTCTCTCTTAAATCCATCCAGTGACTTGGCCTCCACTGCCCTTTGTGGCAGGGAATTCCACAAATTCACAACTCTCTGGGTGAAAAAGTTTTTTCTCACCTCAGTTTTAAATGACCTCACCTTTATTCTAAGACTGTGGCCCCTTGTTCTGGACTCACCCAACATTGGGAACATTTTTCATGCATCTAGCTTGCCCAGTCCTTTTATAATTTTATATGTTTCTATTAGAACCCCTTCATCCTTCTAAACTCCAGTGACACCTGTTCTAATCAAGAATTTGTCTATCTCCGCCTTAAAAATATCCAATGAATTGGCCTCCACAGCCGTCTGTGGCAATGAATTCCACAGATTCACCACCCTCTGACTAAAGAAATTCCTCCTCACCACCTTCCTAAAAGGGCGCCCTTTAATTCTGTGGCTGTGACCTCTGGTCCTGGACTCTCCCACTAGTGGAAACATCCTCTCCACATCCGTTCGATCCAGGCCTTTCACTATTCTGTACGTTTCAATGAGGTGTCCCCTCAACCTTCTAAACTCCAGTGAGTACAGGCCCAGGCCTTTCACTATTCTGTACGTTTCAATGAGGTCCCCCCTCAACCTTCTAAACTCCAGTGAGTACAGGCCCAGCGGCAACAAACGCTCATCATATGTCAACCCACTCGTTCCTGAGATCATTCTTGTAAACCTCCTCTGGACCCTCTCCAGAGCCGGCACATCCTTCCTCAGATATGGGGCCCAAAACTGCTCACAATAGGGGTTTTGCACGTAAGGTCGCTGGGTCATAGGGCTTGACGCACGGAGCCGCTCAATCCATCTGGAGGACATCCGTAACTTCCGGTCAACGTTATTAATGCAAGAAACGCGTACATTCCTACCTGTTAAAAACCACCAAAATGGCGAATTTTTCCACTGTAAAAAATTGTGAAAGTCGGGCTAAGCGTGAGAGACATGTACCCAACTTCAGAAATCCAAACGTGAAGCGAAATGAAGGTAAACAGAAGCAAGAGCTGAAGGGACAACAACAGCTAAAGTGCTTGGCGAACATAGGCCGTGCAGATTTAGGAATTGAAATAGATTGGGAATTATCGCACTTGCTCACTGCACTTCATCAAGAGTAAGGCATTATTTGTGTTTTTTCTTGATTTGTTTGGCATTTAAAAAGTCTCAGGTGATAAATCTGGCTGTAAATTTTGCTTCAGAGGCGTTTTCAGTTTGTATGTAAAACCCCACTTGAGAACCATGGGCGATGAAACATTTTTATAGCCAGATATATCAGTTCCGAAACTGTTTTGATGCCAAAGGAATCAAGAAACAACACAAATCATGCCTTAGTTGATGAAATGCAGTGAGCAAACGGCCAATGTTCGCCAAGCACCCTGGCTGGTGTTGGCCCTTCAGCTCTCGCTTCTATCTACCGTCATATCTCAATGCGAGGAGCATTCGTAATAAGGTGGATGAGTTGAAGGTGCAGATAGCGATTAATGACTATGCTATAGTTGGGATCACGGAGACATGGCTCCAGGATGACCAAGGCTGGGAGCTGAACATCCAGGGATATTCAATATTCAGGAGGGATAGACGAAAAGGAAAAGGAGGTGGGGTAGCGTTGCTGGTGAGAGAGGAGATTAATGCAATAGAAAGGAAGGACATTAGCGTGGAGGATGTGGAATCGATATGGGTAGAGCTGCGAAACTCTAAGGGGCAGAAAACGCTAGTGGGAGCTGTGTACAGGCCACCTAACAGTAGTATTGGAGTTGGGGATGGCATCAAACAGGAAATTAGAAATGCGTGCAACAAGGGTAACACGGTTATAATGGGTGACTTCAATCTGCATGTAGATTGGGTGAATCAAATTGGCAGGGGTGCTGAGGAAGAGGATTTCCTGGAATGTATGCGGGATAGTTTTCTCAACCAACATGTGGAGGAACCAACGAGAGAGCAGGCTATTCTAGACTGGGTATTGAGTAATGAGGAAGGGTTAGTTAGCAGTCTTGTTGTGCGTGGCCCCTTGGGCAAGAGTGACCATAATATGGTTGAGTTCTTCATTAGGATGGAGAGTGACAAAATTAAGTCAGAAACAAGGGTTCTGAACTTGAACAAAGGTAACTTTGAAGGTATGAGATGTGAATTGGCCAAGATAGACTGGCAGGTGATTCTTAAAGGGTTGACAGTGGATGTGCAATGGAAGGTATTTAAAGACTGCATGGATGAAGTACAAAAGTTGTTCATACCAGTTTGGCAAAAGAATAAATCGGGGAAGGTGGTGCATCCATGGATAACAAGGGAAATCAGGGATAGTATAAAAACAAAAGATGAGGCATACAAATTTGCCAGAAAAAGCAGCCTACCGGAGGACTGGGAGAAATTCAGAATGCAGCAGAGGAGGACAAAGGGCTTAATTAGGAAAGGGAAAATAGATTATGAAAGGAAACTGGCAGGGAACATAAAAACTGACTGCAAAAGTTTTTATAGATATGTGAAGAGAAAGAGACTAGTTAAAACAAATATTGGTCCCTTGCAGTCAGAAACAGATGAATTGATCATGGGGAACAAGGACATGGCAGACCAATTGAATAACTACTTTGGTTCTGTCTTCACTAAGGAAGACATAAATAATCTGCCGGAAATAGCAGTGGAACGGGGGTCAAATAAGATGGAGGAACTGAGTGAAATCCAGGTTAGCCGGGAGGTGGTGTTGGGTAAATTGAACGGATTGAAGGCCGATAAATCCCCAGGGCCAGATAGTCTGCATCCCAGAGTACTCAAGGAGGTAGCCACAGAAATAGTGGATGCATTAGTGATAATTTTTCAAAATTCCTTAGATTCTGGAGTAGTTCCTGAGGATTGGAGGGTAGCTAATGTAACCCCACTTTTTAAAAAAGGAGGGAGAGAGAAAGCGGGGAATTACAGACCAGTTAGTCTAACATCGGTAGTGGGGAAACTGCTAGAGTCAGTTATTAAAGATGGGATAGCAGCGCATTTGGAAAGTGGTGAAATCATTGGACAAAGTCAGCATGGATTTACGAAAGGTAAATCATGTCTGACAAATCTGATAGAATTTTTTGAGGATGTAACTAGTAGAGTGGATAAGGGAGAACCAGTGGATGTGTTATATCTAGACTTTCAGAAGGCTTTCGACAAGGTCCCGCATAAGAGATTAGCATACAAACTTAAAGCACACGGTATTGGGGGTTCAGTATTGATGTGGATAGAGAACTGGCTAGCAGACAGGAGGCAAAGGGTAGGAGTAAACGGGTCCTTTTCAGAATGGCAGGCAGTGACTAGTGGGGTGCCACAAGGCTCAGTGCTGGGACCCCAGCTATTTACAATATATATTAATGATTTGGACGAGGGAATTCAATGCAACATCTCCAAATTTGCAGATGATACCAAGCTGGGGGGTATAGTTAGGTGTGAGGAGGATGCTTGGAGGCTACAGGGTGATTTGGATAGGCTGAGTGAATGGGCAGATGCATGGCAGATGCAGTATAATGTGGATAAATGTGAGGTTATCCACTTTGGTGGCAAAAACATGAGGGTAGACTATTATCTGAATGGTGGCAGATTAGGAAAGGGGGAGATGCAACGAGACCTGGGTGTCATGGTACACCAGTCATTGAAAGTAGGCATGCAGGTGCAGCAGGCAGTGAAGAAAGCAAATGGTATGTTAGCATTCATAGCGAAAGGATTTGAGTATAGGAGCAGGGAGGTTCTACTGCAGTTGTACAGGGTTTTGGTGAGGCCACACCTGGAGTATTGCGTACAGTTTTGGTCTCCAAATCTGAGGAAAGACATCCTTGCCATAGAGGGGGTACAGAGAAGATTCACCAGACTGATTCCTGGGATGTCAGGACTTTCATATGAGGAAAGATTGGATAGACTCGGCTTGTACTCGCTGGAATTTAGAAGATTGAGGGGGGATCTTATAGAAACTTACAAAATTCTTAAGGGGTTGGACAAGCTAGATGCTGGAAGATTGTTCCCGATGTTGGGGGAGTCCAGAACAAGGGGTCACAGTCTAAGGATAAGGGGGAATTCCTTTAGGACCGAAATGAGGAAAACATTCTTTACACAGAGTCGTGAGTCTCTGGAATTCTCTGCCACAGAAGGTAGTTGAGGCCAGTTCATTGGCTATATTTAAGAGGGCGTTAGATGTGGCACTTGTGGCTAAAGGGATCAGGGGGTATGGAGAGAAGGCAGGTACGGGATACTGAGTTGGATGATCAGCCATGATCACATTGAATGGCGGTGCAGGCTCGAAGGGCCGAATGGCCTACTCCTGCACCTATTTTCTATGTCTATGTCTATGTCATTTCTCCTCACTTTTGGAATTCTGATGTAGGCTAAATGTCTCTCACGCTTATCCCGATTTCCATAATTATTTACAGCGTAAAAATTGGCAATTTCGGCGGGTTTTAACGGGCCCGCTACGCTGGAAACAATGGTCAGTGCTTACCTGCAGTCCATCGCGTGTACTCCAGTTTGCATAGCGTAGCAACAGTACGGGTCATGGGTCGTGACCCGACTGCCGTGAAACCTCCCTGTACTCCATATGTACGGCATGATTGGTGAATCTGCGTCAGGTGGTGAATCTGTGGGATTCTTTACCACAGACGGCTGTGGAGGTCAAGTCAGTGGATATTTTCAAGGCAGAGATCGATAAGAATCTTGATTAGTACGGATGTCAGGTGTTATGGGGAGAAGGCAGGAGAATGGCGTTGGGAGAGAGAGATGGATCAGCCATGGTATAATGGCGATGGGCCGAATGGCCTAATTCTACTCTTATTCCTTGCGACCTTGTGGCCTGACCAGCACCTTATAGAGCCTCAGCATTACATCTCTGTTTGTGTCCTCGTGATATAAATGATAGCAGTGGGTTTGCCTTCGAGGGCCGTCTATGGATAACCGACAATAGGTGCAGGAGTGGGCCATTCGGGCCTTCGAGCAGCACCGCCATTTATTGTGATCATGGCTGATCGTCCACAATCAGTACCCCGTTCCTGCCATCTCCCCATATCCCTTAATTCCACTAGCCCCTAGAGCACTATCTAACTCTTTCTTAAATCCATCCAGTGATTTGGCCTCCACTGCCCTCTGTGGCAGGGAATTCCACAAATTCACAACTCTCTGGGTGAGAAAGATTTTTCTCACCTCAGTCTTAAATGGCCTCCCCTTTATTCTAAGGTTTGGACAGGCTAGAGGCAGGAAACATGTTCCCGGTGTTGGGGGAGTCCAGAACCAGGGGCCACCCAGTTTATGAATAAGGGGTAGCCATTTAGAACGGAGACGATGAAACACTTTTTCACACAGAGAGTGGTGAGACTGTGAAATACTCTGCCTCAGAGGGCGGTGGAGGCCGGTTCTCTGGATACTTTCAAGAGAGAGCTAAGGGCACTTAAAGATATCAGAGTCAGGGGATATGGGGAGAAGGCAGGAATGGGGTACTGATTGTGGATTATCAGCCTTGATCACATTGTATGGCGGTGCTGGCTCGAAGGGCCGAATGGCCTACTCCTGCAACTATTGTCTATTGTCTAATGTGTTCATTCATTCATCCCAAACTAGGGTGTATTCACATTCATACCATGCCAGTCATGCTTCAAACCTTTGGAGTGCGGGAGTAAACCGATGATCTTGGTGAAAACCCACGTAGGTCACGGAGAGAACGTGCAAACTCCATACATAATTATATATAAATTAGAAAGATGATATCATAACCCATTGTCCATTATCGTGGTTTTGGGAGGTGCTGTCAGAGCCAAGATTATTAACTGTCTATGATGCAAGACATTTTTAACTGTTTAGTTTAGAGATGCTGCCTGGAAACAGGCCCTTCGGCCCATTGAATGAATGAATGAATAAGTTTATTGGCCAAGTATTCCCATACAAGGAATTTGCCTTGGTGCTCCGCCCACAAGTGACAACACGACACACACTGACAGTTAGGAATGACATATAAAACATTAAACATTAATAATAAAACTTTATCGATTAAACATGTGGATTAAATAAAATACCAGAGCAATAGGAGGTTGCAGATATTTGGTTATTGAGTAGAGCTCAATATCTTGTGGACAAAAGCTGTTTTTATGTCTGGCTGTGACAGCTTTGACAGTCCGGAGTTGCCTTCCAGAGGGAAGTGATTCAAAGAGTTTGTGGCCAGGGTGAGAAGGGTCAGAGATGATCTTACCCGCTCGCCTCCTGGCCCTTGCAGTGTACATTGAGTCCGCACCGACCAGCGATCCCCGCACATTAACACACAGCGTAGGTTCACCAGGTTAATTCCCGGGATGGCGGGACTGTCATATGCTGAGAGAATGGAGAGGCTGGGCTTGTGCACTCTGGAGTTTCGAAGGATGAGAGGTGATCTCATTGAAACATTTAAGATCATTAAAGGTTTGACACGCTAGAGGTGTGAAACATGTTCCCGATGTTGGGGGAGTCCAGAACCAGGGGCCACACACAGTTTAAGAATAAGGGGTAAGCCATTTAGAACGGAGACGAGAAAACACTTTTTCTCGCAGAGAGTTAGATGTGAGTCTGTGGAATTCTCTGCCTCAGAGGTCGGTGGAGGCCAGTTCTCTGGATACTTACAAGAGAGAGTAAACTTACTTACAGAGTCAGGAGATATTAGGAGAAGGAAGGGTGGACTGATTGGGGATGATCAGCGATGATCACAATGAATGGCAGCACTAGCTCGAAGGGCCGAATGGCCTACTCCTGCACCTATTGTCTATTGTCTATTGAAGGGTGTGCTGGCTCTGGAGAGGTTCCAGAGGAGGTTTACAAGAATGATTCCTGCACCTATTGTCTATTCTCCAGAGATGCTGCCTGACCCGCTGAGTTCCTCCAGCATCCCATGTGCCTTTTTTGCCTGAATAATCTTGTCCAGTTTCAACCCATTCTCAGCCCTTTTCCTCGCCATTATTTTATCCCCCCCCCTACCCATCTAGTTTCCCGAAGAAGGGTCCCGACCCAAAACTTCACCTGATCTTTTTCTCTAGAGATGCTGCCTGTCCGTTGAGTTACTCCAGCACTTTGTGTCTATCTCTTGCCTGGCATCTAGTGGGAGAGTCTCGGACCGGAAGATGTCACAGCCTCAGAATTAAAGGACATTCTTTTAGGAAGGTAAGGGAGAGGTGCAGTGAGACCTAGGTGTCCTTGTACACCAGTCACTGAAAGTTGGCGTGCAGGTACAGCAGGCAGTGAAGAAAGCTAATAGTAAGATTAAATGAGAACTTACCAGTTCGAAGTTTGATCCTTATTTTATGAGGAGTTACGTTGAGGGATTACGTGAAGAAGCCCCGCCAGGCGCATGCGCGTCATACTTCAAATCAGCGGCGTGAAAACACAGAAAACAAATAGCCGAAGTAACATAGTAAGGCTTTAAGAAGACTAGAACTACCAGATTATCTCTTAGATTATGAGGGTGGGAGCGGAGGGCACGTAATCCCTCAACGTAACTCCTCATAAAATAAGGATCAAACTTCGAACTGTTCTCGTTTAATCTTACTATTTTACTTCGGAATCACGTGAAGATTTCAAAGCTCTGTGTTTTCATGCCGTAGATGCACTCCATATGACAAACTGCTTCGGTTGACACAGTAGTAAATAAATAATATATTGAACATTGCTTCAAATATTCAATAACTATTTTAAATAATAATAACAAAAACAGTAATAACCCCTCTGTCCCAGGGGGAAATGACAATTGTCATAGAATTGTTAAAATGTTGATTCTCTAGACCATCCTGCGGCCGCGAGGATTTGGTCTAGCGGCACGTCCTGAGCCTTCGCCGCGGATGTTGATGCCGCCCTGGTGGAGTGAGATTTAAATACATGAGTGTCGACTCCAGCATAATTGAGAACCTGTTTCAACCATCTAGAAATAGTTTGTACTGGCACTCTTTCATATGGTTTTTTGTGACTAATGAGCAGTCCTGTCTCAGAACCTCTGAGACTCCTTGTTAACTCAAAATATTGGCTTTAGTGTTTAACTACACATAACATTTGGTCAACAGGATATGCTATAAACGTCACCTTGGTTTCTGCCATACCTGCCCTGCTTTGTTTGATTAAATCATAGACATAAAATGTAATGTCATCTACAGACAAATACATACAATCTATTCGTAATGATTGTAATGTTTGTACACGTTGTGCTGAAACCAGCGCCATTAGCATAACCACTTTCAGAGTTAATCTCTGCATAGATAATAGTGAGATTAAATGAGAATTTACCAGTTCGAAGTTTGATCTTTATTTTATGAGGAGTTACGATGAGGGATTACGTGAAGAAGCCCCACCTGGCGTTGGATCGGCATACTTCAAAGCAGCGGCATGAAAAACACAGAACCAATAGCCGAAGTAAAATAGTAAGGCTCAAAATAGACTAGAACTACCAGATGATCATTTACATTATGAGGGTTGGGAGTGGAGGGCACGTAATCCCTCATCGTAACTCCTCATAAAATAAAGATCAAACTTTGAACTGGTAAGTTCTCGTTTAATCTCACTATTTTACTTCGGAGTCACGTGAGTGACTACGTGAAGATTTTGAAGCTCTGTGTTTTTTATGTCGTAAATTCATTTCATACGACTCTCTGTTTAGTCAAAACAGTAGTGAGTAAATAGTATTTTAGGACATTGTTACAATTTATGTAATAAGTCCTTTAATAATAAAAAGAACAACTTTTTAATAATAACCCCTCTATCTCAGGGGAAAATTACAAAATAAATTGATAAATGATGTCAATGGTAACATAAATCGATAATATAAATCGATAATATAAAACAAAGCAAGCATTAAAGAGAACCCAGTACTGTGCGTCCAAATCCTGGCACCGTGACAACAGGTTTATTGTAGAACTTTGAAAATCTCTTCTCTAGACCACCCTGCGGCCTCTAAAATTTTATCGAGTGGTACGTCCTGTACCTTCGCCATGGACGTAGCTGCCGCCCTAGTGGAGTGAGATTTAAACACATCAGTGTCTATTCTTGCTAGACACAAACCTGTTTTAACCATCCAGAAATGGTTTGAACTGAACCTTTTGTATGTGGCTTTTTGTGTGTTATAAATAACGCTTTCTCAGAACCTCTGAGATTTTGGTTACCTCAATGTATTGAGTTAAATGCTTAACTACACACAATGTTTCATCAATATGATATGCTTTAAACATTACCTTCATTCCAGTTCTTCCTGGTCTGCTTTGTTTGATCAAGTCATAAACATAAAACATAATGTTATCCATAGTCACATGCATGCAATCCAACCGTTACAATTGCAAAGCTTGTACTCTTTGAGCTGATACCAATGCCATTAACATTACCACCTTGAATGTTAATTTCTGCAAAGACATTGAATTAATTGGAGTCCATTGTTTAAGCAAAGTGAGAACAATGCTAACATCCCAAATTTCTGTATATCTGGGCTTGGGAGGATTTTATTGAAAATTCCTTTCATGAATCGGGATACTAATGGGTGAGACCCAACTGAATCCCGATCTGAAATTTGTCCTAAATAGGATGACAATGCACTACGAACACAATTAATGGCACTATAACTCAAATGCTCATCAAAGTGTAACCCAGCAAGGAACTCCAATACATTTGAAATGTTTGCAGTATGATAAGATATCTTTGACTGTGTACAAAACCTTCCCATTTCCTTATATGCGACATATATTGTTTTAGTGCTATTCCTCCAAGCTGCAACTATAACATCCATGGTCCTGTCCGACAGTTCAAACTCTTGCAATGGTCTGGTCAGAACCTGCAGATTAACAAATTCATATGATCATGCAATGGATGAATTTCTTTTGTTACTGGTTGTGTCAACAGATTGTCGCAACTGGGAATTGTCATACATGGTTCAATAATCATTTTAGCATCAATGGGAACCATGACTGCGTGGGCCAATGTGGCACCACCAAAATTGTCTTTGGCAGCGTCTTGCGCTATTTTCTTGAGACATTGTCCAATGAGACAGAATGGGGAAAAGCATAAAAGAACGTATTCCCCAGTGTAGCGAGAAAGCATCCTCTGCTACTGCCCCTGGATCGTGTTTCCCAAGACACGTATTTGGGCAATTGGTGATTCAAACTAGATGCAAACAGATCAATGTCCGGTACTCCATACCGACTGACAATATTTTTGAAAATTTTTTGGATTTAACATCCATTCTGTATTGTCTTTTGCCATAAACCATTTCCACATCTGGTTTACCAGATGATCACATGATATTGATCTGACACCACCCATGTGATTGATATATGCCACAGCTGTGGTATTATCTATTTGTACTTGGACATGCAAATCTTTTAATGAAGAGCAATAAGCTTTTAATCCATAAAATGCTCCCAGTAGCTCCAAATAATTAATACCATATGTTTGGAGCAATAAATCCTCTTGGACAGCCCATCTGCCTCCACAGCTGGTCTCATTATCCATAGCCCCCCCCCCCCCCCCATCTGAGAGAACTTGCGTCAGTTTGCAAAAACACTACTGGCTGATGAACTAAAATGTTCTTAGCAGCTTGTGGAACATTCTCAATCCACCAATGTAATTCTGATAAAGCTTCCTTAGGCAATTGCATTGGCCTATCAAAATGGCCTGCTCGCTGAATAAGCGCTTGAGTTTTTGCCCTTTGAAGATTTTGGTAATGTAGACGACCAAACTCTACTGCTGGAAATGCTGCTGCCAATTTACCAATAACCTTGGCAACCTCTCGGATGGAGGGATAAGGTTTGTTAATCAGGTCTTGACACACATTTGTCAAATCCAACACCTTATCCATTGGTAAAGTTACCAACATGGTAACTGAGTTAATCACAAACCCCAGATAATTTTTCAATGGTTTGGGATTGCTGTAACTTAGATTTGTTGGATGGATCAGGAACTCAACTTCTCAAACAAACTTGTAGTTGCTGAGACTAATTTTCCAGCTGACTCCTGATTAGCATTGACAATTAAATGTCATCTAGATAAGCCATAATGATGTGTTTTTGTGCCCTTAGCAGTGCAAATACTGGCTTAATCCTTTAGGCAAAGCTTTGTAGTGCCACAGCTGTCCCATCCATAAACTTTAATTACCTGCGAAATTGGGGTGAATTGGGACCGAAAAATATGCATCCTTCAATCTATTGTAGCCATATAACAAACTGTTGATACCTGCTGCATTGCAGTGTTGAATGTGTCCATTTTAAAAAATGTTTATACTGGACAATGTATTTAATTGTGTGAGATCTAAAATGATTCTACAACCCCATCTTTCTTCGGTCTGGGGAAAATATTTGATACAATTGTTGTGGATCCTTTCCTGTTTTCTCAATAACTCCTTTCTCACACAAATTCTTAACCTCTTTGTCAATTTGAATTCTTTCAAGACTGCAAACATGAAAGAATGATAAGGCTTATTGTGTCCCAATGAATCCATACCTCCTTATCATTATAAACATTTGGAGTCTATCACCAATCTGAGGTTCATCCAAACATCCTTCTTTAATAGGATAAAGTTTTGTACCTCTCCAACTGTTTGACGAAATGTCTCCTTACCCAATAAATGGATGTACATTCGTTATGGTCCCTAGATAAGGGACGTATCAGATATTAAACTGATAAGAACAGATACTACACTTGATCTTAGCCAAAAAGCCGAGAAGCGATTGCTGTGCCGGCTGGTAATTCTTCCTTATCATACTCCTGCCTCGGCTCAAATCAAATCCCTTTCTCATATGACCAGCCTTTCTGGCCAACTGAAGGGTTTCACAAGATCAACAGTTTTTGCCTCTTCATCCATTACTTTAATTTGTTTAAACAGATTTCCTCCGAACAAATAACCAAGAGCTTGAACATTGCTTGTCCTGTAAATCTTGGATGTAAAAGAGGCCGAATGGCAATCTTCCATTTTATATAATTTATCTCAAAATGAGTTGCAGAATAAGCCCAACATATTTTGTTTATTCTGAACTTTGGTCATTCCACAACCTTCCAGCTTGTCTTAAAAGACAGTGATGCCAAAATTAGTTTGAGGATACTTACTCGTAATTCCTCCGCCCGCATAATTGCTGACATTGGCGCCCAAAAAACTGGATTTACCAGGTACCTTCTTAAAGGTGTTTGGAATGCTTCATGAATTTGCGTCATCCTTGCGCATGCTAATTTTCTTATATTCTGTATCATTCCAATTTTAGTATATGTGCTGCCGAAGCGAGCACTTTTACAATAAATAAGTGTTTAAATCCAAATCTGCTGTCTCAACCATAACAGCTTTCTTGAGGGAGGTGAGAGACCATATAATTAACATTGGCCGCCAGGTTTCCTTCCATGGCCTCACCGCCTCCACCAGGTATAGTAACTTTGTGCCCCTCAGACACACCTGGATTTGTATTGTGGTGGGTACTTCTGACCACAACACCACTTTCAGGGTCAGTCTCATACAGCCCTGGTACTCCTGAAACTTGTTCAAGGAGACTTCCTCCAGCCTAATCCCAGGCACTGGAGTTTCAATTCCCATTTTCAACTGGCACCATATTCATAATATGGAACCCCCTCAGGGGCGGCCTGGGAATATTCTGGGCACTTAGACCCCTGTTTGATATTGTTTGGAGTATTTCCTCCATTAGATCCATACTTAGCCAAAGGCTTACCTTACAGGATCTTTCAGAAACCTCAGGCCTTTTACATTTTAGGCACTGGGTTTTCAAAGTTTTTGTTTATGGAGCAACCAAAGGCTCACTAACGGGTATTTCGACGGCCACCGGTATCGGAACCAGCTCCGCAATAATCTGCTGTCCCGACTTTTCTACACCCCGGGACGCACGTTTTACCCGCGATTTTTTAAAACATTTTTATTTTTATTTTAACTCCTCCTGGTTTACCTACCAGCATACGGAGTTTTAAGAAAACGCCCTGGAAGTAAAATAATTTTACTTACCTGCGGGCTGTTTCCTTACCGCTGTGTTGGAGCTGCGCTCTGCAGCTCTTCCTCTACCGATAGCGTCGACGTAATGCCAATCCAGCGCCAGGCGGGGCTTCTTCACGTAGTCACTCACGTGACTCCGAAGTAAAATGATGTAATTGGAGCCCATTGCCGAAGCAGTGTGAGAACTATACTGATATCCCAGATTTCTGCATATCTAGGTTTAGGAGGGCTTTTGTTAAAAATTCCTCTCATAAATCGGGATACTAACGGATGAGACCCGATAGGTTGTTGTTCTGAAGACTGCCCTAAATAGGAGGACAAAGCACTCCGAGCACTGTTAATAGCACTATAACTCAAGTGCTCATCAAAATGCAATTTAGCATTTAACTCATCACTTATGCTTGCAGTATGGTAAGATATATTAGACTGTACACAGAACATCCCCCATTCCTTTATGTGAACCACATATTTTTTTACTTTGGAGTCACGTGAGTGACTAAGTGAAGACCCCGCCAGCACGCATGCATGACTTATCGTCGAACGCATTGCGGAAGACAGTCGGGAGGAGCACCGCTCCTCCAGCGTAAGTTTAAAAACTTACTGAAGGCAAGTCTCACCAGTCTGGTGAGCATGTGCGCCTGGTGTATTTTGTTTTTCAGAGGAAAAAGCACTATGGAGTCGCGCAAATCCAAGAGAGCAGCGGCAAAATCTGCTGCTATGGAAAGCAGCCAGCAGTGTGCCATTACTCCAGAGCTGCAGGTGTTACCAGCAGCTCCCGACTTCTCACCGATTAAGACCGCAGGTGTGCCGCGGTCGGGCGGCAAAACCACCCGGAAGTCGGGCGGGACCATTGACTTGGCTGGGTCCGGACCTGAAGACACCCCGTTCGCAGATAGCAATGGCAGGCGTCTTTCCCACATGGAGCGGTTGGTGGAGCAATTGCTCCAGCGTGGCCTGCTTAGGCACGGACAGAGTCACGGTGGGTCTCCTCGCAGGATCACGGTGGGATCCACGGCAGGATCTTTCAAGGACTGCCAAATGTCTCACCCTCTTTGCAGGGGAGCATTAGGGGTCAGAGCTGTGCTGACCCTGAAGAAGGGGCAATGGCTGAACAACCAACTGTGTTAGGGGTGCCAGAAGAATTGTTGGGCATGGTAAACAAACATGCTGTACCAACACAAAAAGGACTGCCGATACACCCAAAGCTGGCAGCCAGTATAAATTACATGGCCACAAACCAGCTTCAGGAGGAAGCCATTAATACTACGGCTGAGAAATATCTCGCTCCAGAGAACTGTATCTCTCTTAATGTACCAGCAGTCAACAACCCCATCTGGGGCAACATGAGCCCTTGTATAAGGAGCCAGGAGGTGAAGCTCCAGAGGATCCTTAAACTGCTGGCTGCTGGAATCACAGCAGTAACCAGGACAGCTGTTGGGGTTGATTTGCCTGAAGAGCTACAAGATGCTTTAGCATTACTGTGTAATACTCAGTTTGAGATTAACAGTTACAGAAAGAGCATCATCAAGCCTGCACTAAATCCCAAATTCGTGGGGTTATGCAGGACCAGTAGCACTCAGCCGCCTAATCTGCTGATGGGGACAACCTCCCGGAGCAGGTGAAAGACCTGGATGAGGAGGCCAAGGCAATAGGCCTGATCAAGGTACCAAGCACCTCAAAAACCCCACTATCAGCAGCGGCAGCACCCCTACACATCCACCAGACAACGGTACTATAATAGACCATCTGGGGGTGAAAGCTCGAACTGCGCAGCGGTCTTTTTTTTAGACCATGGCCCAGCCCGGCCTTCCTGGAAAATGCACCAACGCACAACGCAGCAACACAACAACTGAAGAAACAAGGGCAGACTAATCCCCCCAGGCCCAGATACACCCATACATGGGACATAAGCATAGTTTTAATGATGTTACGAGGATGGATGTTTAGATTCATCAAAAGTCGGTGGACGGTTGCACTTGTTTCATCATGTGTGGTGCACTTTTACCTCTGATCCTTTACATACTCGGAAGTATTCAGGGTTATAAGATTGAATTTGTATATGAACTCCCAATTCCAGTTCAGCATACGCCTAGCCGGAAGTTCATACTTTCACAAAAAGAAAGAACAGCAGGCCATGCTGAGCTGTTAAGACTAAACACAAAAGGGGTAATTGAGAAGACAATCAGAGCATCTCAAGAGTTCGTATCAAATAAATTTACAAAAAACAAAAAAGATGGCGGATGCCGCATCATTATAGATTTGACCGAACTAAATACTTCCGTTTAGTATGCCCATTTCAAAATGGACACGTTTGTCACAGCTAAACAGCTAATTTCTGATAGGTACGACATGGCTTGCATCGATCTTAAAGATGCATACTATTCAGTACAAATACACAAGGATCATCGTAAATACCTGAAATTTGTCTGGATGGGACAGCTATGGCAGTATAAAGCCTTACCCAATGGGTTGTCATCAGCACCCAGGCTGTTTACAAAATTATTAAAACCAGCTTTAGCTTATTTAAGGGAACACAACCATATCGTTATGGCTTACCTTGATGATATTCTCATTGTAGGTGAGAATTTGGAGATGGCTACATTGGCAGTATTAGCCACATAACATCTTTTCAAAAGCTGGGATTTATCATACATCCAGATAAATCAAAATTGGAACCCTCCACTGCCATGGATTATTTGGTGTTCACTATTGACTCTGTGCAAATGTCTATCACCTTGCCACCTAACAAAGTGATGGACTTGATAGAAGCATGCAGAAACCTCACTGGCATCAGGGAACCATCCATTCGGCAAGTAGCCAGGGTGATTGGGAAATTAGTGGCTGCATTCCCAGCAGCACAATTTGGACCACTCCATTATCAACACCTTCAAAGAGCAAAAATCTCAAAAATCATGCAGGCCATTTTGATAGGCCTATGAAACTACCAGGGAAAGCAAAATCAGAATTAAACTGGTGGATAGAAAATGCTCAGCTTTGTTCTAACCCCATCACTATCATGAATCCCTCAGTTACATTACAGAATGATGCCAATGCTAAAGGTTGGGGAGCAACTAATACTACTACAAGTTGTGGAGGCAGATGGAGTGCACAAGAATTAACCCTGTTTTAAGCACTAGGGATTAATTATCTAGAAATGCTGGGAGCATTTCATGGACTCAGGGCCTACTGTTCAGATATGCACCAGTTGTATGTAAGGTTACAAATTGACAATACCACAGTGGTGGCCTATATTAATCATATGGGTGGAATAAAGTCAATATCATGTGATGAATTGGCTAATAATATCTGGCACTGGTGTCTGGAAAGAGAGATTTGGATCTCAGCCACTTCCAGGTAAGCTAAATACAGTGGCAGACACCAGGTCACGCAAATTCAACGACAACATAGAATGGATGTTGGATCAGAAAGTGTTTACAGATATTATAGAACATTATGGGACACCAGATATCGACCTTTTGCATCCAGACTAAATCACCAACTACCAACATATGTTGCTTGGGAACCAGACCCAGGGGCAGCACCGATGGACGCTTTCTCGCTGCATTGGGGGGATTTGTTTTAATATGCATTTCCCCCCTTCTGCCTCATCAGTCGGGTCTTACAAAAAATTAAACAAGACTCCGCAACGGGTATTTTGGTTGTTCCCGACTGGCCTACCCAACCATGGTTCCCAGCAGTACAAAAGATGGCCTCAGAACCATGCATCCGGATAAACAAACGGCCGAGTTTGTTGGTACATCCCATTACAGGGGATAGTCATCCGTGCCCTGACCGCATGAACTTGTTAATTTGCAGATTCTGAACAGGCCATTTCTGGGATACGGACTCTCCGACAGAACGATCAATGCCATCTCAGCGTCGTGCAGGGAGTCCACCAGAAGACAGTACCTGACATATGTCAGGAAATGGGAAGTGTTCTGCACCAGGACGAACACTACATATGAATCAGCCACCATCACTGAAGTGCTGGAGTTTCTGGCTACCCTTCATTTCGATGAAGGATGAGTTACAGTGCCATTAATTGTGCAAGGAGTGCCCTATCTAATTATCTGGGCAGAGGGAGTGATCACCTGGCTATAGGATCACACCCACTAGTATCTAAACTAATGAAGGGTATATTTAACTCCCATAACGGGGCTCACCTTGGACAAACTTGCATGCAAGATGGTAATGATTATGGCACTTGTATCAGCACAACGGGTCCAGTCCTTACACAAATTAAGTATGGACGCCATGTATATCACTAATGGCAAGATAACCTTTCTAATACAGGGGTTACTTAAACAAGACCGACCCGGTTCATCTGGCCAAAAATTAGAATTTCTGGCCTATCCTGCAGATAGTCGACTCTGCATTGTGACACTTATTTTACAATATATAACCATATAACCATATAACAATTACCGCACGGAAACAGGCCTTCTCGGCCCTTCCAGTCCGTGCCGACCATTTATTTTCCCCTAGTCCCATCTACCTGCACTCAGGCCATACCCCTCCATTCCCTTCCCGTCCATATACCTATCCACTTTACTTTTAAACGTTAAAATCGATCCTGCCTCCACCACCATGAAGATCATTCCACACAGCCACCAATCTCTGAGTAAAGAAGTTCCCCCTCATGTTACCCCTAAACGTCTGGCCCTTAATTCTCATGTCATGCCCTCTTGTTTGAATCTTTCCTACCCTCAATGGGAAAAGCTTATCCACGTCAACTCTGTCTATCCCTTTCATCATTTTAAAGACCTCAATCAAGTCCCCCCTTAACCTTCTGCACTCCAAAGAATAAAGACCTAACTTGTTCAATCTTTCTCTGTAACTTAGTTGCTGGAACCCAGGCAACATTCTAGTAAATCTCTTCTGCACTCTCTCTATTTTGTTGACATCCTTCCTATAATTAGGCGACCAAAATTGGACACCATACTCCAGAATTGGTCTTACCAATGCCTTGTACAATTTTAACATTACTTCCCTACTCCTATATTCAATGCTCTGATTTATAAAGGCCAGCACACCGAAAGCTTTCTTTACCAACCCATCGACATGCGATTCCACCTTCAGGGAACTATGCACAGTTATTCCTAGATCCCTCTGTTCCACAGCATTCCTCAATTCCCTACCATTTACCATGTACGTCCTATTTTGATTTGTCCTGCCAAGATGTAGCACCTCACACTTATCAGCATTAAACTCCATCTGCTATCTTTCAGCCCACTCTTCCAAATGGCCCAAATGGACCAAATCTCTCTGTAGACTTTGAAAATCTACTTCATTATCCACAGCACCCCCTATCTTAGTATCATCTGCATACTTACTTGTCCAATTTTCCACCCCATCATATAGAAGTCACTAAGACTCTTAGGGGCACGGAGAGAGCTTTACTCATAAGCCATAAACGCCCTCACCATAAGGTCACGGTGCAAACGATATCCAGATGGTTAAGGGTGGTATTAGATGCAGCGCGGGTGGATACTAATGTTTTCAAATCTCACTCCACCGGGGCTGCATCTACATCGGCAGCTAGGTTGATGGAAGTTCCTATGGACCACATCCTGGCCACAGCAGGTTGGAGCAATGAACAGACTTTTCAACGCTTTTATAATAAACCCGTAGCCGCTCCTGACATGTTTGCAGGGAAAATTTTGAATTCTGTAAAATAAATTACCCAATGTGGGGATATATTATATTGGTATGAATAAATACCTTCTTTGCTTTTCAACACAGTGTCATGTCTGAAATACGTTCATCCTCCTTTCCTAGCATGGCAGTGTGTGAGCATGGACTCGTTCCAGGGCATGAAATCACAGAGCTTTGAAATCTTCACGTAGTCACTCACGTGACTCCGAAGTAAAATACTAAGATTAAATGAGAACTTACCAGTTTGAAGTTTGATTTTTATTTTATGAGGTGTTACGATGAGGGATTATGTGCCCTTTGCTCCCAAAACCCTCTATTATAAAGTTCAACTGGTATGAAAGTTCTCTCTTATCTTACTATATTAGTCTACTCTGGCATCTGTGATTTCACACCACTGCTTTGAAGAATGTCGCACATGCGTGCTGGCGGGGTCTTCACGTAATCCCTCATCGTAAATCCTCATAAAATAAAATTCAAACTTCAAACTGGTAAGTTCTCATTTAAGCTTACTATTTTTTAGTACTATTCCTCCAGGCTGCAGTGATATCCTCCATGGTCCTGTTCAACAATCCAAGGCCTTGGAATGGTCTGTTCAGAACCTGCAGATCAACAAATTGATAGGATCATGTAACGGGTGACTTTCTCCTGTAACCGGATGCACCAACAAATTACTGCAGCTGCGAATCATCATTCTGAGTACCAATGGGAACCATGGTTGTGTTGGCCAATCTGGGACCACCAAAACACCTGTGGTGGAGTCACACTCTATTTTGATGAGACATTTCGTGATCAGACAAATTGGAGGAAATGCATAAAAGAATGAGTGCCCCCAATGTAACGGAAATGCATCCACAGCTACTGCTCCTGGATCTGGCTCCCATGAAACATATTTAGGCAACTGGTGATTCAATCTGGTTGCAAATAGATCAATATCTGGCAACCCAAATCGAGTGACAATTGTTTGAAAAATTTTAGAATTCAACATCCATTCTATATAGTCATTAAACTTTCGTGACCTATGGTCCGCCACCACATTGTCTACACCTGGTAGATAGATGGCTGAAACCCAGATGTCCCTTGAAATACACAATGCCACATGAGATTAGCCATGCTATCACATGAAACTGATTTTGCTCCTACCATATGATTAATATATGCCACTGCTGTGGTGTTTTCAATCTGGAGTTGAACGTGTAAATTATTCATTGTGGAGCAATAGGCCTTTAACCCATAAAATGCCCCCAATAATTCCAAATAATTAATCCCTTGTGTGTGTAGAATCAAACTTTCTTCTTCATTCCATCTACCCCCACAGCTAGATTCGATGTCCGTAGCCTCCCATCCGAGAGCGCTTACATCAGTCTGTAAAATCATTGAAGGTTCTTGCACCAAAATGTTATTGGTAGCTTGACTAACATTAACAATCCACGACTGCAATTCTGCTAGAGCTGTGGTTGGTAACTGCATAACCCAATCAAAATGGCCTGCATGCTCTTTTAGTGCTTGTTCTCTTGCTCTTTGCAATGTTGATAATGCAAAGGTCCGAACTGTACTGCAGGGAAAGCTGCTACCAATTTCCCAATGACCTTAGCGACTTCTCGGATGGAGGGATAAAGTTTTTGTGTGAGGCAAGTACAGACATCAGCAATATCCATAACCTTGGTTGTTGGTAATGTTACTGTCATATCAACTGAATCAATAAGAAATCCCAAATACTCAATATTTTGGGTCGGCTGTAATTTAGACTTAGTTAGATGGACCAAAAACCCTAATGTTTCAAACACATTTTTGGTTACTGCAAACGACTCCTCAGCTGACTCTTTAGAGTTGCTGATAATTAAGATATCATCCAAATAAGCCATGACAATGTGATTATGGGCCCTCAACAGCCCCAGCACAGGTTTTAACAATTTAGTAAATAGCCTGGGTGCTGAACTTAATCCATTAGGCAATGCTTTGTATTGCCACAGCTGTCCTATTCAAGTACCTGCGATAATGAGCATGAATTGGCACTGAATAATACATATCTTGCAAATCAATAGTTGCCATATAACAACCCTGTGATACCAGCTGTTTAGCAGTAACGAAGGTGTCCATTTTAAAATGCCTATAGAGAACTGAAGAATTTAAGTGAGTGAGGTCCAGAATTACTCTACAACCCCCATCTGTCTTAGGTCTGGGGAATATATTAGACACAAATTGTTGAGGATGATTAATGGCTTTCTCAATCACTCCTTTTTGGCATAAATTCTTAATCTCATCGTTAACCTGTTCAGTCTCTGGAGCAGAAAACACTAACATTTTATTTGGCTTGTGCTGCTGAGCTGGATCTATCCCTGAGATAAACATATCAGATGTTATACAGCACCATTCATTATAAACGATTGTAATCTACCTCCAATAGGAGGTTGTCCACCAGAAACTTTATCGTTAACAAAAGTTGTGCCAAATGCAGTAATTGCTGCAGCCACCAGTTGGAGGATGTGTTGATACCGAACCTCCTGTCCCCTCATAGAAGGACTCATTGGTGCCCAGATTACTGGGTTCACCGTGGGCACTTTCAGTGGTGCACAGTAAACAGGCGTCTTACATTTGTTGGTAGTCTCATGCATCATAGATTGCTGGAGCTGGTGACACTAAATAATTTATATTGTTGGCAAGGTACACCTCCATTGCCTCACCAGTCCCCCACGGAATAGCAAACCCATTGCAGAATCCGGAACACCCGGAGCTTGGCTCTTGTGCTATGGTGTATGCACATGAGCAGGGACACCAGAATCAGGGTCAGCTTCATCCTGCCCTGCTTCTCCCAAGTCATGCTGTAGGGAGGCATCCTCCAGTCCTAAACAAGGTGCTGGAAGGAAATCCCCTTGCTGATACTCCACATATTCTTCTTGATATGGGCCTTCCTGAACAGCTGTCTGGGGAATCACTGGGGCCTTTGACCCTTGATTTATCTAAGTTTGGAACATCTTCTCCATATTTTGCATCCTCCCCCACATTCTTTTATTATCTGGAGGGGAGTCTCCTTCTTCTTCAGACTCATCTGACAACTGGTCTGTTAGACTTTCTTTTTGCCTTCCTATGGCTATCAGTGGCCTCAGGCTCCTGAGTCTCTGGAGCTGGTGTAGAAAGTTCACTCTCTAGTATAACGGCTGTTGGTAAAACGGCACCCGGTATCGGAACCGGCGTTGCCGCGCTAATCTCCCGACCCGATCAAATTTGTGAATCCACATTACTGGACCCACGCTATTACGAACTTTCCTACCTGACTGCTCCATACCACCGACTCCTACTGATTCAGATTCAGATCCAGATTCCTTTTATTGTCATTCGTGCCTGCAGTCATACATATATTAAAAGTAACAAAAGTAACACAATAAACACAAATTTAACATCCACCACAGTGAGTTCACCAAACACCTCCTCACTGTGGTGGAAGGCAAAAGTCTTAGAGTCTCTGAATTCTTCCCTCCTTGTTCTAGGTATGTTACAATACCTACCTTTAGCAGCGCTGCAGTTCTGCCGCTCCCCGTGTGTGCGACTTTGGCGCCTTTCAGAGGCGGGCGGGTTTAAAATGCTGATTTTTTCTAGGCAGTCCAAATCGATCCATGTCGGGCAATTTCGTCGCTAAAGCGAAATCGCTCCGACATTTCATTCATAAAGGTATTTTTAAACTACGCTAGATTATTTATTAACTAGAGTAGTTTAAAAATCATCTTCTAAAGCTCTGAATGGTGACAGCGGAACGGACCTAAGGTAGGCGTTAAGTTTTAAGTTTTACATAAAAACTTGGTTTTTAGGAAGGCTTTAATCACATTTTCATGTTGCGAAAAGGGGACAAAAAAGAAATGTATGAACCGGCAGTGTTTTTCATACTAACTTCACCGCAAACCGCAACGTTCTAATCCACTGCATTCCACTAAAACCCACTCGCTAGTTGATTTAAGTGGCCATTAATTTATAGGCATTAAGCACTAAATTCCTTCCATTTGGCCTATAAATTCATGAAAATGAGATTTAAAAATTATGTTATATTGTGGATTATTGTGTGAATGTTATTTGGACACTTAGGCAATTTAAAAAAAGGTTATCTTTTCTTAAGAAATGGATAGATGTTTAGATCTACTCATTGAATTTTGTAATTACCTATAATTAGATAACTAACTAATTATGTGCTTTAATTTCAGGTCATCCCAGTAACATTGTTTCATAGTTGTTTCAGAATGCTTCAATCTATAATAACTGAAAATTTCATTGAGTTCTCTTAATTTTTAAGAAAGTTATGGGCTTTCAACTGTTCCAGATTACAGCTTTTGAGTTAAGTCAATTGAAAGGCAATGGGGAACAAGATGCTAATTTCTGAGTATGAAAATGGTCATAACTTTCTTAATACTGAAGATATGAAGGTGAATTTGGTGTAAAATTAAACGTCTTTTTATGCTTTATCTGATGGGATAAATTGCAGACTTGATTTTTTAAATCTCAAAATTTTGTAACATTGCTACTTGTTCTCCCTATGCGCTGAGGTGATCCAGGCCTCCGATGCTGCCGTCCACCAGGCCCATGGCCGAACCTCCGAAGCCGGGCCGCCGCGAACGCCGCGACCGCCGTTACCAGAACGCCGGAACACCGCCACAGGACCCGCCGCCGAAACGCCGGAGCACCACAGTTCCAAAGCCAGGCCGCCGCCAGAACGTCGCTGGAGCACCGCAGCTCCGAAAGCCAGGTCGCCGCTGGAGTACCGCAGCCCCGAAAGCCAGGCCGCCGCTGGAGCATCGCAGCCCCGAAAGCCAGGCCGCCGCTGGAGCATCGCAGCCCCGAAAGCCAGGCCGCCGCTGGAGCACCGCAGCCCTGAAGCCAGGTCGTCGCCGGAACGCCGCTGGAGCACCGCAGCCCCGAAAGCCAGGTCGCCGCTGAAGCTCCAAAGTCGTGCCGCCGCTGCTGGAAGCTGGACGGCCGCCATAGCTCCAAGGCCGCCAGCTCCGCCATTAGCGCCTCAGCACAGACGGTGACGCGGGACATGACAAGAAAAGTCGCATCCCCCCCGAAGGGAGAGACTAAAACCCTGTTTCTCCCACCCTTCCCCTCCCCAACACGCATACACAGCCTATTAAACCAAAATAATCACTAAAACAGACACAAGAAGACAAAAATAAAATAAAAAACAGACGGACTGCAGGTGAGCCGCAGCTGCCAGGCAGCGCCGCCACTTCCGGTTGCTGGTCCCGGCTGCCTGCTTGAGCCAGCTTTACGGAGTTAAATATTCCCAGGCAAAGTTTTCAAAACCACTTACCTGCAAAGATTCTACTTACCGCTGGTGGAGCTGGGCCCTCCAGCCCGTTCAGTGCGACATGTGCGGACATAATGACACGCATGCGGCTGGCGGGGCTTCTTCACGTAGTCACTCACGTGACCCCGAAGTAAAATGGAATGTTGGCCTTCATAACAAGAGGATGTCAGTATAGGAGTAGATAGGTTCTTCTGCAGTTGTATAGGGCTCTGGTGAGACCACACCTGGAATATTGTGTGCAGTTTTGGTCCCCTAATTTGAGGAAGGACATTCTTGCTATTGAGGGAGCGCAGCGTAGGTTCACAAGGTTAATTCCCAGGGTGGCGGGACTGTCATATGCTGTGAGAATGGAGCAGCTGGGCTTGTACACTCTGGAGTTTAGAAGGATGAGAGGATATCAAGGGGTAAGCCATTTAGAATGGAGATGATGAAACACTTTTTCACACAGAGAGTGGTGAGTCTGTGGAATTCTCTGCCTCAGAGGGCGGTGGAGGCCGGTTCTCTGGATACTTTCAAGAGAGAGCTAAGGGCACTTGAAGATATTGGAGTCAGGGGATATGGGGAGAAGGCACGAATAGGGTACTGATTGTGGATGATCAGCCTTGATCACATTGAATGGCGGTGCTGGCTCGAAGGGCCGAATGGCCTACTCCTGCAACTATTGTCTATTGTCTAAATTGTTCATTCATTCATCCCAAACTAGGGTGTATTCACATTCATACCATGCCAGTCATGCTTCAAACCTTTGGAGTGCGGGAGTAAACCGATGATCTTGGAGAAAACCCACGTAGGTCACGGAGAGAACGTGCAAACTGCATACATAATAATATATAAATTAGAAAGATGATATCATAACCCATTAGCCATTACCGTGGTTTTGGGAGGTGCTGTCAGAGCCAAGATGATTAACTGTCTATGATGCAAGACATTTTTAACTGTTTAGTTTAGAGATGATGCCTGGAAACAGGCCCTTTGCTTGATCAATGGTGTTTTATCATTAATGTTCTATTATTATTAATGGTTAGTTTTTCTGAGTCATTCGTAACTGTCACTGTGGGTCATGTTGTTACTTGTGGGCGGAGCACCAAGGCAAATTCCTTGTATGTGAATACTTGGCCAATAAACTTGCTTACTTACTTACTCTGTGAGAAAAAGTGTTTCCTCGTCTCTGTTCTAAATGGCCTACCCTTTATTCCACTAGCCCCTAGAGCTCTATCTAACTCTCTTTTAAATCCATCCAGTGATTTGGCCCGCACTGCCCTCCGTGGCAGGGAATTCCCCAAATTCACAACTCTCTGGGTGAAAAAGTTTTTTCTCACCTCAATCTTCAATGGCCTCCCCTTTATTCTAAGACTGTGTGGCCCCTGGTTCTGGACTCACCCAACATTGGGAACATTTTTCCTGCATCTAGCTTGTCCAGTCCTTTTATAATTTTGTATGTTTCCATAAGATCCCCCACCCCCCTCCCTCATCCTTATAAACTCCAGTGAATACACCAGGTTAATTCCCGGGATGGCGGGACTGTCATATGCTGAGAGAATGGAGCGGCAGGGCTTGTACACTCTGGAGTTTAGAAGGGTGAGAGGGGATCTCATTGAAACATATAAGATCATTAAGGGTTTGGACACGCTAGAGGCGGGAAATGTTCCCGATGTTGGAGGGAGTCCAGAACCAGGGGCCACTCACAGTTTAACAATAAGTAGTAAGCTATTTAGAACGGAGACGAGAAAACACTTTTTCTCACAGAGAGTTAGTTGTGAGTCTGTGGAATTCTCTGCCTCAGAGGGTGGTGGAGGCCAGTTCTCTGGATACTTACAAGAGAGAGTAAACTTACTTACGGAGTCAGGGGATATGAGGAGAAGGAAGGGTGTACTGATTGGGGATGATCAGCCATGATCACAGTGAATGGCGGCGCTGGCTCGAAGGGCCGAATGGCCTACTCCTGCACCTATTGCCTATTGTCTATTGAAGGGTGTGCTGGCTCTGGAGAGGTTCCAGAGGAGGTTTACAAGAATGATTCCTGCACCTATTGTCTATTCTCCAGAGATGCTGCCTGACCCGCTGAGTTCCTCCAGCATCCTATGTGCCTGTTTTACCTGAACAATCTTGTCCAGTTTCGACCCATTCTCAGCCCTTTTCCTCGCCAATATTCCCCCCCCATCTACTTTCCTGAAGAAAGGTCCCGACCCAAAACATCACCTGTTCTTTTTCTCTAGAGATGCTGCCTGTCCCGTTGAGTTACTCCAGCACTTTGTGTCTATCTCTTGCCTGGCATCTAGTGGGAGAGTCTCGGACCAGAAGAGGTCACAGCCTCAGAATTAAAGGACGTTCTTTTAGGAAGTTAAGGGAGAGGTGCAGTGAGACCTCGGTGGCCTTGTACATCGGTCACTGAAAGTTGGCGTGCAGGTGCAGCAGGCAGCAAAGAAAGCTAATGGAATGTTGGCCTTCATAACAAGAGGATTTCAGTATTGGAGTAAAGAGGTTCTTCTGCAGTTGTACAGGGCCCTGGTGAGACAACATTTGGAGCATTGTGTGCAGTTTTGGTCTCCTAATTTGAGGAAGGACATCCTTGTGATTGAGGCAATGCAGCGTAGGTTCACGAGATTGATCCCTGGGATGGCGGGATTATCACATGAGGAAAGATTGAAAAGACTAGGCTTGTATTCACTGGAATTTAGAAGGATGTGGGGAGATCTTATAGAAACATATAAAATTATAAAAGGACTGAACAAGCTAGATGCAGGAAAAATGTTCCCAATGTTGGGCAAGTCCAGAACCAGGGGCCACAGTCTTAGAATAAAGGGGAGGTCATTTAAGACTGAGATGAGAAAAACTTTTTCACCCTGAGAGTTGTGAATTTGTGGACTTCCCTGCCACAGAGGGTAGTGGAGGCCAAGTCACTGGATGGATTTAAGAGAGAGTTAGATAGAGCTCTAAGGGCTAGTGGAGTCAAGGGATATGGGGAGTAGCCAGGCACGGGTTATTGATAGGGGATGATCAGCCATGATCACAATGAATGGCGGTGCTGGCTCGGAGGGCCGAATGGCCTCCCCTGCACCTATGTTCTATGTTTCTGTGGAGGAGATGAGGAGAAATTTCTATAGTCAGAGGGTGGTGAATCTGTGGAATTCATTGCCACAGAAGGCTGTGGAGGCCAAGTCTGTGGATAGTTGAGATAGACAATGGACATCGAGATAGGCAATAGACCAGCTGGCAGTCGAGATTGTCAATAGACAATAGACAACAGGTGCAGGAGTAGGCCATTCGGCCATTTGAGCCAGCACCGCCATTCAATGTGAGCATGGCTGATCATCCCCAATCAGTAACCTGTTCCTGCCTTCTCCCCCTATCCCCTGACTCCGCTATCTTTAAGAGCCCTATCTAGCTCTCTCTTGAAAGCATCCAGAGAACCGGCCTCCACCGCCCTCTGAGGCAGAGAAGTCCAGGAATGGGTGACGATTTGGGCCGAGACCCATCTTCAGACTGAGAGTCGGGGGAAAGGAATGACATATATTTTTAAGGCAGGGGTGGTTAGTTTCTTGATTAGTACGGGTGTCAGGGGTTAGGAGGGAGAGATAGATCAGCCATGATGGAATGACGGAGTAGACTTGATGGGCCGAATGGCCTAATTCTACTCCTATTCCTTCCGACCAAGCTCCACGAGTACAGCTCAGCACTGTCCTCTACTGACGAGGGTGAGAGACAAGAAGAAATTCAACTTTGAATTGAAATGACTGAAAGATACAAGTCATGTCAAGTCAAGGGAGTTTTATTGTCATGTGTCCCAGAAATTCGTGCTTGCTGCAGCACAACAGAGTATTGTAAACAGAAATACAGAACAGTTACCTAGAAACATAGAAAATAGGTGCAGGAGGAGGCTATTTGGCCCATCGAGCCAGCACCGCCATTCATTGTGATTATGGCTGATCGTCCCCAATCAATAACCCGTGCCTGCCTTCTCCCCATATCCCTTGATTCCACTAGTCCCTAGAGCTCTATCTAACTCTCTCTTAAATCCATCCAGTGATTTGGCCTCCACTGCCCTCTGGCAGGGAATTTCGCAAATTCACAACTCTTTGGGTGAAAGGGTTTTTTCTCACCTCAGTCTTAAATGGCCTCCTCTTTATTCTAAATCTTATTCCTGGGGTAAATAAGATTAGGTTCAGAGATACACCGCGGAAACAGGCCCTTTGGCCCACCAGGTCCACGCCGACCAGCGATCCCCGCACACTGACACTATCCTACACCCACCAAGGAAAATGTTTACATTTACCAAGCCAATTAACCAACAAACCCGTACGTGTTTGGCGTGTGGGAGGAAACCGAAGATCTCGGAGAAAACCCACGCAGGTCACGGGGAGAACGTACAAACTCCGCGCAGACAGAACCCGTAGTCGGGATCGAACCCGGATCTCCGGCGCTGCGTTCGCTGTAAGGCAGCAACTCTACCGCAGCGCGACCGCCATCGATCGCATCGCATCTTCCTTATAATTTTCAAAACTTCCGACATCAAAGGGTGTCGGGGGTTCCGGGGAGAAGGCAGGAGAATGGTGTTGAGAGGGAAAGATAGATCAGCCGCAATTGAATGGCAGGATAGACTAGATGGGCGGAATGGCCCAATTCCACGCTTCGAACCCACAAACAAACAGTCACCAGAATGTGGTTTGAGAAAATCTTTTAATGGGGCAGTTCTAAATTTACACAAAATCGTCGCAATTCATAACGTTACCGCAAGAATCTTACTTTAGATTTACCTCGTTATAAAATCAAACCTTAATTAATCCCGGATTTCAGATACCCTCAGCTAAAGCAGTCTAGTTCAGTATTAATGTCATGTGTACCGAGGTACAGTGAAAAGCTTTTTTGTTGCACGCTATCCAGTCAGCGGAAAGACCATCGATGATTACAATCAAAACTGTCCACAATATACAAACAGCCAATGATAGCCCACTGCTATTACATATTCAAATCAGTTATTCAGCCGAGCAGGAGCCAAGAATTTGTTTTGTTTTTTTGTTTTATAAAAGCACTGCACAGGACAATATTTGTTCAACTGCGCCACAATGGCAGATATACAGCATGCAAAATAGGTGGTGAGTGTTCGCCTTTTTAATGTAAAAACATTCATGGTTCCAGTGGGAGGAGGGGGAAGGAAAAAAAAATGCAAATTCACAAAAGCCGGCCAACTATTTGATGAATAAAAGCACGAGTTTAAAAAGATTTTTTTGCCTGGCACTAATTTGGAGGCAAAATGTGGGCTTCAGAGCACAGATTTCTTCAGCAGGTAGCAAAAGTGAAGTGGGGGTGTGTCGGATGGACCTCTTTGAAATATACCGAATATATAGTGAAAGGCCTGGATAGAGTGGGTGTGGAAAGGATAGACAACAGACAATAGGTGCAGGAATAGGCCGTTCGGCCCTTAGAGACAGCACTGCCATTTAATGTGATCATGGCTGATCATCCCCAATCAGTACCCCGTTCCTGCCCCCTCCCCATATCCCCTGGCTCTGCTATTTTTAAGAGCCCTATCTAGCTCTCTTTTGAAAGTATCCAGAGAACCACAGACTCACAACTTTCTGTGTGAAAAAGTGTTTCCTCGTCTCCGTTCAAAATGGCTTACTCCTTATTCTTAAACTGTGGCCCCTGGTTCTGGACTCCCCCAACATCGGGAGCATGCTTCCTGCCTCTAGCATGTCCAAACCCTCAACAATCTCACATGTTTCAATGAAATCCCCTCTCATCCTTCTAAACTCTAGAGTGTACAAGCCCAGCTGCTCCATTCTCTCAGCATATGACAGTCCCGCCATCCTGGGAATTAACTTTGTAAACCTACGCTGCACTCCCTCAATAGCAAGAATGTCCTTCCTCAAATTAGGGGACCAAAACTGCACACAATACTCCAGGTGTGGTCTCACTAGGGCTCTGTACAACTGTGGAAGGATGTCCCCACTAGTGGGAGAGTCTCGGACCAGAGGGCACAGCCTCAGTACGGAAACATCCTCGTTAAAAATATGTTTTTTGGTAAAAATCTTCTCCTCATTTTCAGAATTATCTTTTATTAACACAAACTGTTTCCCCGCAACATTGATTACACTGCGGGTCAGGTTCGGTTACTGAAATGGTAAAAAAAAGCCCACGTTCCGCTCCGGTGCATACTACACGTCAGCCCATTGCATTTAGCAGGAGTGGTCTATCTTGCTCTGCTATTGGATCATTGGATTTATCTCATGGGGCTGACAAAATCAAGGGATATGGGGAGAAGGCAGGAACGGGGTACCGATTGGGGATGATCAGCCATGGTCATGTTGAACGGCGGCTCTGGCTCGAAGGGCCGAATGGCCTACTGCCGCACCTATTTTCAATGTAATGTCACAGATTCAACCAGCCGACCAGCAACTGCGGTTCCTTCCTACAAAGATTGTGCAATTGCAGTTTGCAGCTGAGGAAAGGAGGGAGTGAGTGCAAGGCCGACAACGATGGAGGGGGGGGAATTGGGGAGAGATCCCGACTAGAAGGCCAGAAACAAGGCAAGAACCATGACGGGAATGGCAAGCATGGAGGCTTGGACTGCTGAGGCCCCGTTGCACAAATCCCCATGGCAACAATGAGTCACGGTGGGGTAGGCAATATTGTGATAGACTTCGGTGACTTGCTTCCCACACATTTCATTCTTGGTGCAGCCAGAGGTGGATAACTTTCCGGAACCTGGGAACAAAAAAAGGGAAGAGAAGATAAACAGCGCTGCCAACATTGGGTGAGAGTTGAGACTGAGAAATTGCGAGGGGGCGTTTCGAACGAGGGGTGGAGGGGTGTTTTTGGGAGGGAGCTTTTGCATTTTTCAGCTTGAAATTGTGCATCTGGTGCATACTGTTGCGAGTCTTTTAACTTACACTTGAATGCAACATTTATGCTTCAAATTGGATTAGGTATGAATAAGGTTAGGCTAAATTACATTCCTAACTACATTCCACAGCAGAGCCAGGCTCTGATCAACAGGTGCTGTCATGTATGGAAATCAGATTATAATTCATGCTGTTATGCACATATATATATAGCAAAACAAAAACCTAGAAACAAGATAAGAGGAGTTGGACTTCCATCACTGTTCTGCATAAATAAAAGAATCAACCTTACCCTTTGACTATAGAAACATGACGAAAATAATGCCACATATTCAACCGTATATGGTTCAATGAAATTAAGATATATATGTAAAACATATATATGGAAACAGGCCCTTCAGCCCACCAAGTCCACACAGACCAGCAATCTACCTTACACCAGTTGGATCCTACACGCCATGGACAATTTTCAGAAGCCAATTAACCTACAAACCTGCACTTCTTTCGGATGTGGGAGAAACCGGAATTTCCAGAGAAAACCATGTGGTCATAAGGAGAATGCACAAATACTGTACAGACAGCACCCGTAGTCAGGATCAAATCTGGGTCTGTGGTGCTGCAAGACAGCAACTCTACCGCTGCGCCACCATGCCACCCCATTAAATTATTTTTTCTGTAATATATTTATTATGGTATCACGTCAATAAAGATGAACACATGATTATAATTTCTGCCCTTGGTTGGATAACACACATCACCAGTCATTGTGTTTTATGGCTGGTTTTCAACCTCTTCAGTCTGAAGGTCTCGACCTGAAACATCACCTATTCTTTCTCTCCAGAGTTGCCGCAAGTCCTGCTGGGTTATTCCAGCTTTTAGTGTCTATCTTCAGTTTAAACCACCATCTGCAGTTCCTTCTTACACTCTTTGTTAAGCGAAACAGGTCCTATTCTCATAATATTATTCACCTCAACTAAGTATTTTCTTCACCTCCGTTGCTGCAGAGAATACAATCCCAGTTATCAAATCTTTCTTCAAAGTGAAAAAAAAATTCCAGCCCCGCCAATATGTTCATAAATCGCCCCTGGATCATCTCCAGAGCAATTGCACCCTTTCTACAGTGTGTCACAGTCTTACAGCATGGAAGCAGGCCCTTCATCCCAACTTGTCCATGCAGATCAAGATGCCCCATCTAAACTAGTCCCATTTATCCACATTTGGCCCATATCCCTTTAAACCTTGGGTGTGTGTGAGAGTGTGTGTTAGGTTGTGCGTGAGAGTGTGTGTTAGGTTGTGCATGAGTGTGTGTTAGGTTGTGTGTTAGAGTGTGTGTCAGTGAAGCGGCGACAACACCCGGAGTGAGCGGAGACTTGGCGATGTCCAGGGAGTGTTTTCCTCTCTCCCCCTCTCCCCGGGAAAGCGGGCCGGCCCAGGTGCTCTGTGTCCAGCTGGAGTTCGGGGGAGGTGAGGGTCAGTGACCCGGGGTCCGGGGGAGGTGAGGGACAGAGTCCCGGGGGTCGGGCATTGGAGCGGAGCTATAGCCCAAGATTCATCCCCGCGGCTCCGGAGGCAGCACCGACGCCCCCACTCACACCGTCCGCTCCTGGCTCCGGGCGTTGTGGACAGAGCAGCCGATGTACACAGAGCCGCCGCAGGTGAAGGTGGGAGATGTGAGCGTTGCCTGGGGGGTGAGGGAGGTCTGTGCTGGGACCACCGCCGTGTCTCACCTATCACACCATCTGCACAGGAATGTGAATGCGGGTGAGGCAGCATCTATAGAGCGGTAGACAAAAATGCTGAAGAAATGCTTGAGTGTGAAGAAGGGTCAGACTCAGACATAGATGCTGCCTCACCCGCTTTCACATTCCCGTGCAGATTTCTCCAGCATTGTTGTCTACATTGCCATTTTAAATAGTGTGCGATGGGCTTAAGCCAATGAAACTGCTCGGATTTGAGTATAGGAGCAGGGAGGTTCTACTGCAGTTGTACAGGGTTTTGGTGAGGCCACACCTGGAGTACTGCGTACAGTTTTGGTCTCCAAATCTGAGGAAAGACATCCTTGCCATAGAGGGGGTACAGAGAAGATTCACCAGACTGATTCCTGGGATGTCAGGACTTTCATATGAGGAAAGATTGGATAGACTCGGTTTGTACTCGATGGAATTTAGAAGATTGAGGGGGGATCTTATAGAAACCTACAAAATTCTTAAGGGGTTGGACAAGCTAGATGCTGGAAGATTGTTCCCGATGTTGGGGGAGTCCAGAACAAGGGGTCACAGTCTAAGGATAAGGGGGAATTCCTTTAGGACCGAAATGAGGAAAACATTCTTTACACAGAGAGTCGTGAGTCTCTGGAATTCTCTGCCACAGAAGGTAGTTGAGGCCAGTTCATTGGCTATATTTAAGAGGGCGTTAGATGTGGCACTTGTGGCTAAAGGGATCAGGGGGTATGGAGAGAAGGCAGGTACGGGATACTGAGTTGGATGATCAGCCATGATCACATTGAATGGCGGTGCAGGCTCGAAGGGCCGAATGGCCTACTCCTGCACCTATTTTCTATGTTTCTATGTTTCTTTACGGAGAAGCCACTGACAAAAAAACTATTCTCATTGGCGAGTGTGGAGTGAGACTTTATTTATTTATTCATATATTTTTTTTTAAATATTTTTTTGAATGTGAGAACTTCTGTCATCAGCGTGAGAGCGTGAGAATTGCCTCAAATGTATGAGAGTTGGCAGCCCTGAGATAAATCAGCCACGGAACCACACAGAGCGTTGTGAGTCTGTGGAATTCTCTGCCTCAGAGGGCGGTGGAGGTGGGTTCTCTGGATACTTTCAAGAGAGAGCTTGATAGGGCTCTTAAAGATAGCGGAGTCCGGGGATACGGGGAGAAGGCAGGAATGGAGTACTGATTGGAGATGATCAGTCATGATCACATTGAACACCGGTGCTGGCTCGAAGGGCCGAATGGCCTACTCCTGCACCTATTGTCTAGAGGTTCGTCCATTTATTCTGAGGCTTTGCCCCTGGTGCTAGACTCTCCCACTCGTTGGAACACCCTCTCCACATTCACTCTAACTTTAGTTTAGAGATACAGCGTGGAAACAGGCCCTTCGGCCCACCGAGTCCATGCCGACCAGTGATCCCCGCACACTTACACTATCCAACACACACTAGGGACAATTCACAATTATACCAACCTACAAACCTGTACGTCTTTGGAGTGTGGGAGGAAACCCGAGATCCTGAAATAAACCCACTCAGGTCACGGGGTGAACGTACAAACTCTGTACAGACAGCACCAGCGGTCAGGATCAAACCTGGGTCTCCAACGCTGTGAGGTAGCAATTCTACCGCTGCACCACCATGCAAGTAAGCAAGCCCCCTCTGGAACAGGTTACAAGAGCAAGTTGGTCAACACCTGCGGTCATTTGGGTGTCAGGGAGAAAAGGCTGATGAATGGAGTTAGGAGGAAGACAGATCAGCCATGATTGAATGGCGGAGGAGACCTGATGGGCCGAATGGCCTAATTCTGCTCCTCTGAATGCGAACATTTCATGGGGGAAGGAACAATGGGGAACCGGCATGGGGGAAGGGGGGCAGGAGAACAAAGGGGGACCTGGCGTTGGGGTACTTTGTCTCCGCCCTTTACGTAGCAACTATTCGCATACCCTGGAACGTGTCATATCTCTATACTATTAAAAGTTTCATCTTTTTTTTTTTCCCTTTCTTTATATATATATATATATTTTATTAGAGGCCATACGTATAACTTATTTAGGATAATGCAGAAATTTCAACTGGGAGAAGGATTTTGCAAATGGGTTAGAATTTTATACTCCGGCCCAACAGCAAGAATCCTAACAAATCAAATGTTATCAGCAAAATTTAATCTTTCAGGGGTTGTTGACAAGGTTGTCCGTTATCACCTTTATTATTTGCACTCGCTATAGAATTATTAGCCGAAAGGATTAGATCAGAAGCAGAAATTTATGGATACAATACCAAAACCACAATTAACAAAATATCTTTATATGCAGACGATGTCTTGATATACATAACAAAACCGGAGATTAGTATCCTAAATTACTTGATGTTATAACTGAATTTAGTATGTTCTCAGGATATAGAATTAATTGGAATAAAAGTGAAATTATGGAATAAACAGGAATAAATTACAAAAATTTCCATTTAAAATAGTTAATAATCAAATTAAATATCTTGGAATTAATGTACCAAAATCTTATAATTCTCTATTTAAATCAAATTTCCCCCAATTACTAAATAAACTAAAAAATAATATCTTATATTGGAAAACATTACCAATATCAATGATTGGTAGAATAAATGACATTAATATGATTTTTTTGCCACAATTACTATATTTATTTCAAGCCATCCCGCTATATCTTCCTAAAAAAAAATTTTTTTAATTGATTTCATTATCAACAGCTTTATATGGGATTATAAAAATCACAGAATAAGTAAAAAACGCTTATGTAAATCTAACATAAATGGTGGCCTAGCTCTACCTAATTTTTTATATTATGTTGGGAGGTTCAGATTACGAACTTTAATTTTTGGTTGGTACATATGGAACAGGACCCAGTTTGGTTAAGAATAGAAAAGGAAGATTGTTTACCCTTCGATATAAGTACAATACTCCTTGCTCCAAGGGTGGTACAAAAAAAAACATCCTATAATTTTAAATAATATACGTATTTGGAAACAAATAGTTAAGACTTTACATTTAGAAACTATGCCGCTTTGTTTACCAATTATGAATAATCCTCTGTTTAAGCCCTCGACATTGGATGTGGGGTTTAGACATTGGAAAAATTTAGGAATTATAAGGATAGAACATCTTTACAGGAATGGGAAATTTCTCTCATTTCAGGAGTTGAAAGAGATTTATGGATTGCAGGCAAATAACTTATTTAGATATTTACAAATTAGAGATTATGTCAAATCAAATACGCAAGATTATAGAAATAGAGATCCAGGTTTACTGGATGAAGTACTTAATAAGCATCCAAATACAGAAAAATTAATAGCATATATATATAACATTCTTTTGGACAGGGAAATACCAACAACAGAATCATTTCGACAAAAATGGGGAAATGAAACTGGTTCACCGATATTAGAAGATTTTTGGGAAGAAAGCTTACAACGAATACATCGCTGTTCGTTAAATGCCAGACATACTTTGATACAACTCAAAGTATTACATAGATTACATTACTCAAAAAAGAAATTAAATAGAATTTTTTCTAATATATCACCATTGTGTGATAAATGTCAACACATAGAAGCTGATTTAACTCATAGTTTTGTAATATGTACAAAACTTAATAGTTATTGGAGTGAGATTTTCAAAATTATTTCCATAGTGCTTAAGATCACATTAATTCCTGACCCAAAATTAATAATATTTGGTGTTTCAGATTCAAATCAAACACTAACAGCAAATCAAAGAAACTTTCTGGATTATTGTTTAATAATTGGAAAAAAATTAATATTAAAATTTTGGAAGGGACCATTATCCCCTACAATTAAAATGTGGACAGTGGAAATGTTGGAGACGTTGAAATTGGAGAGAATTAGGTTTATCCTAATGGATAAACATGAGCTTTTCGAACAAATATGGTCTCCATTCACTGATTATATGAAGGGGTAGCTGGGCTCAGCATTGAAACTCAACAAGTACCCGGTGGTAAGATCAAACGAAAATGTTTAATCTGAGATTTATATACTTGTCTCTATATATTATAATTAGATATTGTTCCATTCATTGTTAAGATGTATACTGTTTTTTATCTTTAAGTATAATAATAGTTTATTAGCTATGTTTTATTTTTCTCTTTTTTCTTCTTTTTTTTCTCTCTCTTTTTCTCTTCTAATCAAAATTATAATCACACTCTTTAAATTAATCTCTATTCTTTTTTTACTTTTTTTTTCTTCTTCGCACTATTAAAAAAAACTGAGGCCTATATATATGGCTTGGTAATATTTATATAATTTTGGAAAGATGTAATATGTATACCTGAAAAAATTATCATATTAATTGTAATACATATAGCCTCTAATAAAAATATATAAAGAAAAAATAAAAGTTTCATCTTGTATGTATGTATATGTGTGTGTGTCGTCTGTGTCTTTCTGCCTTCGCCAAAATGCCACGTGCTAGTGGAGCAATGTTCACACGTTATTAATCACACTATCCCCTTCGACAAAATAAACTGCTTCACTTCACATTACGTGCTGTATGTCACATAGAAACATAGAACATAGAAACATAGAAAATAGGTGCAGGAGTAGGCCATTCGGCCCTTCGAGCCTGCACCGCCATTCAATGTGATCATGGCTGATCATCCAACTCAGTATCCCGTACCTGCCTTCTCTCCATACCCCCTGATCCCTTTAGCCACAAGTGCCACATCTAACGCCCTCTTAAATGCATTTCGTTGTCTCTGTACTGTACACTGACAATGACAATTAAAATTGAATCTGAATCTGAGTCTGAATTTGAAATGTAGCCAATGAACTGGCCTCAACTACCTTCTGTGGCAGAGAATTCCAAAGACTCACCACTCTCTGTGTAAAGAATGTTTTCCTCATTTCGGTCCTAAAGGAATTCCCCCTTATCCTTAGACTGTGACCCCTTGTTCTGGACTCCCCCAACATCGGGAACAATCTTCCAGCATCTAGCTTGTCCAACCCCTTAAGAATTTTGTAAGTTTCTATAAGATCCCCCCTCAATCTTCTAAATTCCAGCGAGTACAAGCCGAGTCTATCCAATCTTTCCTCATATGAAAGTCCTGACATCCCAGGAATCAGTCTGGTAATTAGTTAGTGTTACAAGTTAGTGTTTAAAAAATAGCTAAACCAACTTTTCCAATGCCAAACTTCCTTCAACCCGCGGCGGCGGTTGGGGAAAGGAGAGGGAAAGAGGTGAAGGAGGGATTGGGGGCGGGGAGGAGGAGAGGGGAAATATGCTGGGAAGGTGAGGAGGGGGGGAGAATTGATGGAGATTACGGGATAGGGAGGGTGGATGCCACAGTTCCACTCTCACTCCCTCCCTATCTACCCTTACTCCCACCCTCTCTACCCCCCTCACCCTCTCTCCCACTATAGCCCCTCCCTTGGCCTCCCCACCCCCTCCCTCTCTGCCCCTCCCCACTCCACCTCTGGGAATTGAAGAGGGAGGGTGAGAAGGAGGGAGTGCTGGGGATGAGGAGAAATGAGCCGTGCCTGCGCAGTTGGGGGCCATGAGTGAGAGGTGCAATATTGCGTTGGGGAAATGGGTGGCGTTGCGGGCTATGTGTGAGCGGTAGAATGTTGTGGTAGTGGAACGGGTTGCATTGTGGGCTATGTGTGAGTGGTGGATTAATGAGTTGGGGACTATGTGTGAGTGGTCGAATAATGAGTTGGGGGCTATGTGTGAGCAGTCGAATAATGAGTTGCGGGCTATGTGTGATTGGTGGAATATTACGATGGGGGAATGGGTTTCGTTGAGGGCTATGTGTGAGTGGCGCAATATTGCATTGCGGGCCATGTGTGAGTGGTGGAATATTGCGTTGGGGGAGCTGACCCAAGACCAATGTCTGCATTTGGTCTAGTGTTACATCAAAGTATTCCATGTAAAGTATTCAATTATTTTCAACAGGCAGCTCAAAGGTGGTTTTACTTGTAGTGATGCTCCTGGTGAAACACGACTCATCAGCACCACAGGTAGTCTTGAAGCCACATAATGTACGACTCATACCACACTGGTTGCAATGCTGGTCGGTACCTAAAGACAGAAGAAAATAAGTATGGTTCAGCAGCAAGAAAGAAAGCAAAACAATTGAAGAGTTCTTTCTCCTCAAACTGCGGAGCATCCCGCAGACAATACATCTCACCCACTCCGTGACACACTGGTCAACCTGAGGAGCACCTTCAGCAACAGACTGGTTTCGCCGAGATGCAGCACAGAACGCCACAGGAGATCCTTCTTCCCTGTGGCCATCAAACTGCACAACTCCTCCCCTTCTGTCATGGGGTAGATTGAGACCAACCCCCTCCCACCCCCCCCCCCCCGATTAATTTCCATCCTGGGATAAATGAAAGTTCTATCGTATCATATAATTACCAGACAGGAAGACTCCAGTTCGGCTTTGACACGAGACGCTGGAGTAACTACATTTTATCTCAGTTTGCTTTTGTATCACCTTCTCCCAGCTAACAATGATCTGTTCTACATATTCCTTGATCTCAATCCCCTTTGTCCTGTTTTCACACCCTGCATTTCTTTATCAGTATCTCCCTCTCCCCTGACATCAGTCTGAAGAAGGGTCTCGACCCGAAGCGTCACCCATTCCTTCTCTGATGCGTCATCACGTGTCAGCACAGCCGTCTGGTGCGTGTGATGTCATTAGAATACCCTGCGGCGTGCGGTAGGACGTTGACGCAAGGACATTGATGCACGGTGATGTCGGGACGCCAGCGTACGACGCCAATGCGTCAGCGTGTGTACCCAATGTGTCAGCGTGCGTACCCAATGCGTCGGCGTGCGTACCCAATGTGTCAGCGTGCGTAGCCAATGCGTCAGCGTGTGTACCCAATGCGTCGGCGTGCGTAGCCAATGCGTCGGCGTGCGTACCCAATGCACCATGCAGGTGGCACGCGAGGATTCCGTTCCTGTGCTAAATCCTGGAATGTTGCGCACAAATGCATATGATTGCACGCCTCACCATGCGGCCTAATTTACATATAACGCGCAAATGAGGCGCAAATGACGGCCAAGTGGGACAGGCCCTTCAGTAGGTATGTTACAATACCTACCTTTAGCAGCGCTGCAGTTCTGCCGCTCCCCGTGTGCGCGACTTTGGCGCCTTTATGAGGGGGGTGGGTTTAAAATGCCGATTTTTTTTTCTAGGCAGTCCAAGTCGATCCATGTCGGGCGATTTCGTCGCTAAAGAGAAATCGCTCCGACATTTCATTCATAAAGGTATTTTTAAACTACGCTAGATTATTTACTAACTAGAGTAGTTTAAAAATCACCTTCTAAAGATCTGAATGGTGACAGCGGAACGGACCTAACGTAGGCGATAAAATAAGCTACACAGTTTATTTTTACATAAAAACTTGGTTTTTAGGAAGGCTTTAATCACATTTTCATGTTGCGAAAAGGGGACAAAAAAAAAGTATGAACCGGCTGTATTTTGCATACTGACTTCACCACAAAATGCAACATTCTAATCCACCGCATTCCACTAAAACCCACTCGCTAGTTGATTTAAATGGCCATTAATTCACAGGCATTAAACACTAACTTCCTTCCATTTGGCCTATAAATTCATGAAAATGAGTTTAAAAAATTATGTTATATTGTGCATTATTGTGTGAATGTTATTTGGACACAGGCAATTTAAAAAAAGTTTATCTTTTCTTAAGAAATGTATAGATGTTTAGATCTACTCATTGAATTTTGTAATTAGCTACAATTAGATAACTAACTAATTATATGCTTTAATTTCAGGTCATCCAAGTAAGATTGTTCCATATTTGTTTCAGAATGCTTCAATCTATAATAACTGAAAATTTCATTGAGTTATCTTAATTTTTAAGAAAGTTATGGGCTTTTAACTGTTCTAGATCATAGCTTTTGAGTTGTCAATTGAAAGGCAATGCGGAACAAGATGCTAATTTCCGAGTCTGAAAATGGTCATAACTTTCTTAATACTGAAGATATGAAAGTGAATTAGATGTCAAATTAAACTTATTTTTATGCTTTATCTGATGGGATAAAGTGCAGACTTGATTTTTAAAATCTCAAAATTTTGTAACATTGCTACCTTCAGTGGCAGAATATGCACGCCTCTAAACATGCACGCAAGGTGGACTCTGCACTGAACACTGACCGCAGGATCACCACAGGATGCCCGATGCCAACAAATGTTGCACGTCCGTACGAGCTGGCAGGCGACGATGAACCATCTCGAAGACGTGATCGGGCAGCTGCAGTAGAATGCTCCAATGCTGACACAGTCGCCTGTCACCCAACGTGCCGAAAATGCTTGCAGAAGCTCAGAGGGTGAGGCAGCATCTATGGAGCGAAAGAATAGGCGACATTTCGGGTCGAGACCCTTCCTCACTACTTTGAAGAAGTTCTCCTCCTCTCTACGAAAAGTCGCGACCCGAAACGTCACCTATTTCCTCGCTCCATAGATGCTGCCTCACCCGCCGAGTTTCTCCAGCATTTTTGTCTACCTTCGATTTCTCCAGCATCTGCAGTTCCTTCTCAACCAACATGCCAAAAAACGCTTGAAGAGCCGGAACAGCTTCACGGAACTCGAGCCAACCGTGTCGGGCAACATAACCCAAACAGCAGACGGTACCAGGACACAGCCTGCCTTATACTACCTGGAAAGCCCCAACCCTCCGTCTGAAGAGGTGGGGACCTCTCGGACTCTGACAAGTGCAACTGTGGGGAGGTGCAGACAATGGCCCACCTACTAACCTGCGGCAGAGAGTCACGCACTGCGGACCAACGATCTCCGCAGAGGCACAGATGCGGCACTGGCCGTGGCAAAGCGATGGCAGTCTGACACACACGAGCGAAAAGTAGAAGCGTCAAGTTGGGAAAAGGGGAAGTACAGCAGGATCTGGGGGTCCTTGTACATCAGTCTATGAAAGTAAGCATGCAGGTACAGCAGGCAGTGAAGAAAGCGAATGGCATGTTGGCCTATATAACAAGAGGAATTGAGTAGAGGAACAAAGAGGTCCTTCTGCAGTTGTACAGAGCCCAAGTGAGACCACACCTGGATTATTGTGTGCAGTTTTGGTCCCCTAATTTGAGGAAGAACATTATTGCTATTGAGGGAGTGCAGCGTAGGTTCACAAGTTTAATTCCCGGGATGGCGGGACTGTCATATGCTAAGAGAATGGAGCGGCTGGGCCGAGGTGGAGGAGGGGGGTATGGAGGGGGGAGGGGGCAGGGTCTCCGAAAAAGTTGCGTATGTGGGACAGGCCCATGAGAATTGTACATGTTTCTGTAAGATCCCCTTATCATCATTCTAAGTTCCAGTGAATACAAGACTGGTCCACTCATTCAGGGGGGGAGAGGGGGGCAGGGGGGGAGAGGGGGGCAGGGGGGGACTGAAGGAGGTCTGCAGTGAATACAAGCCTGGTCCACCCATTCTTTCATCACATGTTAGTCCCCACCAGGGTACACAAAAGGCTGGAGAAACTCAGCGGGTTCACCACGCCAGGGTGTGGTAGTCAACAGTGAATGACTCATTGATCACAGTCCAGCAGCAGAGGGGCAAGAGATTGAAGATTGCAGCTTGCATAACATGTGCCGGGAGGGGGAGGGGGAGGCAGGGAGTGGAGAGGGGGGGCAGGGGAAGAGGGGCAGAGGGGCAGTGGGGGGGAGGGGAGGGGGGCAGGGAGGGGGGCAGGGAGGGGAGGGGGAAGGGGGGCAGGGAGGGGGGCAGGGAGGGGGGCAGGGAGGGAAGGGGGAAGGGGGGCAGGGAGGGGACGGGGAAGGGGGCAGGGAGGGGAGGGGGAAAGGGAGGGGAGGGAGAAGGGGGGCAGGGAGGGGAGGGGGAAGGGGGGCAGGGAGGGGAGGGGGAAGGGGGGCAGGGAGGCAGGGAGGGGAGGGGGCAGGGGGGCAGGGAGGGGAGGGGGCAGGGGGGGAAGGGGGGCAGGGGGAGAGAAGGAGGTCTCAACTGAAGAAGGGTCTAACCACACAAGTGGGGGGGGGGTGGGTAGTCGGTGAACGCAGGCGAGGGGAAGAATGTGTGGGGTGCTTTTAGGGGGAGGCGGAGGAGAAGGGAGGCTCAGAAGGGCAAAGGTGTGGGGTTGTCGATAGGCAGATGGTTGGAACAAAGGCGAGAGACAAGAGCAGAAGGTGCGAGACAGACGACTTTGAGTTTTGCAAATTGTGTAGCAGGAGGAAGGAATGGAGGCGAGAACTGAGTGCGAGCCTGGGCGGGGCACCAGCAGAAGTGGGGGGAGGGGGAAATGAAGAGAGAAAGAGGAAGAAGGGCAATTTTCCACACAGTTGAAGAAACGCAAGCGATGATTTGCAGTTGGGAAACAAATATCAAAGTAGCCCCACCCAAGACATCGTCTGTCTAGTCCCTCCACAGATACGAGGCACAAAAAGCTGGAATAGGTGATGTTTCGAGTGAAGACTCTTCTTCAGCCACCTATTCCTTCGCTCCATAGATGCTGCCTCACCCGCTGAGTTTCTCCAACATTTTTGTCTACCTTCGATTTTTCCAGCATCTGGAGTTCTTTTTTAAACACACTTAATCATTTAACACACTTTTAGATCACGCTGCCTTCAAAATCAGAAATATGTGGGTTTTTTTGCTTGCATTCAAAAGGATAGAAACATAAAACATAGAAAAATAGGTGCAGGAGCTGGCGCTTCAATATCACTGTGTGTACCACTGTTTGTAGCACGTTTAAGAATAAGGAGTTAAGCCATTTAGAACAGAGACGAGGAAACACTTTTCCTCAAAGAGAGTTGTGGAATTCTCTGCCTCAGAGGGCGGTGGAGGCAGGTTCTCTGGATGTTTTCAAGAGAGAGGTAGATGGGTCTCTTAAAAATAGCGGGGTCAGGGGATATGGGGAGAAGGCGGTATCGGGGTACTGATTGGGGACGATCAGCCATGATCACATTGAATGGCGGCGGTGGCTCGAAGGGCAGAATGGTCTACTCCTGCACCTATTGTCTAGTGTTAGTAGCTGCATCAATGTAAAGCACTTTGGTCAACGAGAGTTGTTTTTAAATGTGCTATGGAAATAAAACTGACTTGACTTGAATAGGAGTGTTAAAGAAGGAACTGCAGTTGCTGGAGAATCGAGGGTTACACAAAAAGCTGGAGAAACTCAGCGGCTGCAGCAGCATCTAAGGAGCGAAGGAGATTGGCGACGTTTCGGGTCGAGACGTTTCTTCAGACTTGAATATGATCTTGGCTGATCATCCAAAATCAGTACCCAATTCCTGCTCCCCCTCCCCCCACCCATATCCCTCGATTCCTTTAGCCGTAAGTGTAAAAGATACATCTTCTAGATGCACTGGGATGCATCCTCAGTGATCAGCCACAGTAAATCTAAATCTCTCTTGAAAATGGGTCTCGATCCGAAACCCATTCGGGTTGTATCTGTACCTGTACCTTCTCTCCATAGATGCTGCCTCACCCGCTGAGTTTCTCCAGCATTTTTGTCCGTCTCGATTTTTCCAGCATCTGCAGTTATTTCTTAAACACTACATCAGCAAGGCTGTTTGCAGTTGAAAAATCTGGCCGATTCCCCCCCCCCCCCAACACCCTTCTCCCCGGAAATGCCCTCTCCTCCTCGTCACGCAGGGGCAAAGAGGGCAGACACAATCGCGCAATTGATCTGCTGGTTCGAGTCCTTTAAAATAAAAAATGTTTTAAGTTTTTCAAAGCAAGAGTTGGAAAACTTTTCACACAAAGTTGGACTTTAGCTGGGAATTTGTGATTTTAAAAAGTACATTAAATTCCCAGATCTAACCGTTGGCAGAGTCGACTAAAAATAACACTTTTAATTCGATTCGAGCTCTTGCTGAAAAAGCTATTTGCAACGGGAAGCTTCTACAGCGGTTAAAATATTAGGTACTCGCTACTTCAGGCTTTACCAAGTAAAAGATGAAGTTTAAAAAAAAACATTCAAATAAAAACCCAAACAAGTCGTCTCTGTACAAAGAAGCGCGGAGGTTAAACAACTGAGTGAAAAATCTTACTGGAAATAAATTTATAATTATATATATTTTTTAAACACTTACCCGCAACCATGGAATAGGAAAAAAACAATGCGAGAAATAAGAGCTTCATTTTTGGCAGAGAATAAGGATTAGTGTAAAGAATACTTTAGTCTCCAAAAAGTAGATGTTCCCTGCTTCTTCTCCAGTCTCTGTTCGTTTGTGCTGATCCGATGACATTTATACTGGGCTGTTAACCATTTCCATTCTGCATCGTTCACATTCAAGTGAGTCTCTCTGCAAAGCACATTGTAATTATATTATGGTTATATTATATTATGCTAAATTATATAATACTATTTTCTATTATATTATATTGTACTATATTATCTATAATTACTAAAACTAAGATCTTGACCGCTTTTGACTTACTGTTTCGTGATTTCCGAGAGAACGCCACCACTTACGGCCGTCATTTTTGGCCACCTCGCTCAGAGCACCCCTCCGCCAGACTGGACCAGAGGGTTTTTCCCATCGATGAAAAATCAGAGCGATGTATATATATATATATTTTTTTAATTTGTATTTTTATTAGAAGCAGTTAACAGTAGTACAAACCGCGGCATATGACAACATACATTTCATGTACAACTTCTATTTTAAATTTAACATGAAAGCTAGACCAAGAGAGAAAGAGCGAGAGAAAGAAAGAGTGAAGGAAATAGTGATATGTAAACCCCTAGACTACCAGATGTGTAGTCCAGGGGTGAACAAGTGATAGCCTATAGAAAATTAAGGGCAAAACCCCATAATATATATATTTTTTAAAAGAAAATAGAGACAAAGAAAAAAAGGGACCCTTATGTGTGGATATACCTGCTTCATATCTCACCGCACCCATCACCCAGTTCGATAATTGGTTTATTTCCAGAGTTGTGTTACACCGTACTATACTTGTAATGAATCAATAAAAGGAGACCTTTTATGTCTTTAACAATTGCTCTGATTTTCCTGCATAAGTAGGCATGCAGGTGCAGCAGGCAGTGAAGAAAGCGAATGGTATGTTAGCGTTCATAGCAAAAGGATTTGAGTATAGGAGCAGGGAGTTCTACTGCAGTTGTACAGGGCCTTGGTGAGACCACACCTGGAGTATTGCATGGAGTTTTGGTCTCCAAATCTGAGGAAAGACATTCTTGCCATAGAGGGAGTACAGAGAAGGTTCACCAGACTGATTCCTGGGATGTCAGGACTTTCATATGAAGAAAGACTGGATAGGCTCGGCTTGTACTTGCTAGAATTTAGAAGATAGAGGGGGGATCGTATAGAAACTTACAAAATTCTTAAGGGGTTGGACAGGCTAGATGCAGGAAGATTGTTCCCGATGTTGGGGAAGTCCAGGACAAGGGGTCACAGTTTAAGGATAAGGGGGAAGTCTTTTAGGATCGAGATGAGAAAAACATGTTTCACACAGAGTGGTGAGTCTGTGGAATTCTCTGCCACAGAAGGTAGTTGAGGCCAGTTCATTGGCTATATTTAAGAGGGAGTTAGATGTGGCCCTTGTGGCTAAAGGGATCAGGGGGTATGGAGAGAAGGCAGGTAAGGGATACTGAGTTTTTATGATCAGCCATGATCATATTGAATGGCGGTGCAGTCTCGAAGGGCCGAATGGCCTACTCCTGCACCTATTTTCTATGTTTCTATGTCTATGTTTCTATATCTTCAAGATGTATGTCAATATGTGATAAATGCCAATGTCAAGAAGCTAATATAGCGCACTCATTTGTCTTTTGTACAAAAATTCAAAAATTTTGGACTGAAATGTTTGAAATTTTTAATAATATGAAATTTAAAAGAAAACTGACTCCAAAAGCAGATTGGATTATCTTTGGAAAATCGGAAGATAGCCCTGAAATGTGTTTCAAAAGATTCTATTTAAATACGGCTTAATAATTGGAAAAAATCTAATCTTACAATTCTGGATAAATACTCCTATACCAACAGTTAATATGTGGTTTTCAGCTATGTTCGAAACACTACATTTGGAAGACTCCAACTGGCAGGAAAATCAGACTGTTTCTATAAGACATGGTCTGCATTTATAAATCTACTACAAGGATAAGGTGCAAGAATACCTCAAAAAAGTACCGGTGTCGGGTCTTGATAAAGGGGGAAGAAAAACTGTCGAGTTGGTAGACTCCTTTTGCGAGATGTTTACAATAAAGTAACTGGCTTTTCTTTTTTCCTTCTCTTTCTTTCCCTTATTTTTATTTTCCTCTTCAGGGTCTATCTCTTAATCTCTTTTCTCTAACTCTTCGCCCAAGGGTTCCCTTTCCCTCTGCCACGCTTTTTCACTTTTACAACTCTTTTTCATTCTTCTACTTTCTCTGTTGATATTTCTTTCTCTTTTCTTTCTTTTCTAAAGCCTTAAAAAAATAATGGGTACAATGATTGTAATACTATATATGGGATGTACACTGATGTAACTTATGGTACCTCTAATAAATAAATATATTTTTAAAAATTTTAAATTTTTTAAAAAGAGTTTGTGTTCACAAAATGGATTTTGGTTGTCGGGTGGCTGCAGCCCAATTGTTTGCCTCGCTTTTTTAAAGAGTTTGTGTTCACAAAATGAATTTTGGTTGTCAGGTGGCTGCAGCCCAATTGTTTGCCTCGCCTTTGTAAAGAGTTTGTGTACACAAAATGGATGTTGGTTGTCAGGTGGTTGCAGCCAAATTGTTTTTCTCGCCCTTTTAAAAAGTTTGTGTTCACAAAATGGATTTTGGTTGTCAGGTGGCTGCAGCCCAATTGTTTTCCTCGCCTTTTTAAAAAGTTTGTGTTCACAAAATGGATTTTGGTTGTCAGGTGGCTGCAGCCCAATTGTTTTCCTCACCTTTTTAAAAAGTTTGTGTTCACAAAATGGATTTTGGTTGTCAGGTGGCTGCAGCCCAATTGTTTCCCTCACCTTTTTAAAAGGTTTGTGTTCACAAAATGGATTTTGGTTGTCAGGCGGCTGCAGCCCAATTGTTTGCCTCGCCTTTTTAAAAACGTTTGTGTTCACAAAATTGATTTTTGTTGTCAGGTGGCTGCAGCCCAATTGTTTGCCTTGGCTTGGCTATAAAATCATAGCAACAGTTGGCTGCCAGCCCAAGAATCCATTCGGCCCACAATGTCCATACTAGCCCTCTGGAAACCAGTACCTTCGGCCCACAACACCCACACTAGCGCAACAGAAAGCCCCCCCCCCCCCCCCCCCCCCCGCCACTTGCGAGCAATATTGGAATTGGTGGAGAGGTGGAATATTGTGTTGGTGACCAACCCTCCCATGTGATGCTGGGACCCAATGGCAAATTTTAAAAAAACATTAATATCTCTCTGATTTTTCATCGATGGGAAAAATCCTCCGGTCCAGTCCGGCGGAGGGGACTCTGAGCGAGGTGGCCAAATATCTGTTATATTTGTGTTTTTTATATATGTATTTAAAAGTTCACTGGATTTTAATTTTATATTAAGTCTCTTTTGTTGCGCAGATTTATCCAGATATTTATCCAGACGCAATTTGAAATCCCCCCCAATTATCAAATTTTGATAATTAAACTCAGAGATTATATTCAGGATTTTATTAAAAAATTGTGGATTATCAAAATTAGGAGCATAAATGTTTACCATAGTGAGTGGAGTAGAGTATATCTCTCCAGTAACTATAACATACCTCACTTCTTTGTCTGCTATGGTATTCTTTAGTTTAAATGGTATGCCTTTACGAATTATAATTGCGGTACCTCTAGATTTGGAGAGATAGGAGGAGTGATAAGTTTGACAGATCCAATTTGCCTTCTGCCTGGGGTTTCAAGTGTGTGTCCTGTAAAAAGATTATATCGGCATTAAGTGATTTTAATTGGGCAAGAATCTTACCCCTTTTGATTGGCTCATTAGCGCCCCTAATGTTCCAACTACGAAACGTAATTCCTCCAATTTTCTTTTGCATGTCGCCTTGCATTATAAATTACATTGGTACCTTTATATCAGATGGTACAACAAAATACTTCAAATGTCTGAGTGGTGGGTGGGTAGTCACAGCTACTAGACTCTGTTGATATTAAAGATGGAACTGCAGATGTTGGAGAATCGAAGGTACACAAAAGGCTGGCAAAACTCAGCGGGTGCAGCAGCATCTAAGGAGCGAAGGAGATAGGCGACGTTTCGGGTTGAGACCCTTCTTCAGAATCTGTTGGTATATCACTTGTAAATGTGCCCTTTAGGAAAAATCAAAAAAAGTGCTAAATAACGTGGAAATAGTGATAATACAGTATTTAAAAAGAAAAATACTGTAAGGAAAAAAACACCAAATAGTGCGGAAAAAGATCTTGAAAGCTTCCGCAGATGTTATATTATATTGAGTTTCGTTCCGTTAAACATATATTGTAGAAAAGAAGAAATAATTCAAAACCGGGTATTATAAAGAAAACCATCAAACATGTAGATCTACTTACTTCTTCAGCTGGACAAGTATTTACTGTTTACTAATAATTACTGTATTTAACTTCTCAAGCAAAGCCCAGTATATTTGAGTAAAAAACTGCTGGTTGGAAGGGGTTAACAGAAATTACACTCTTGGCTACTTGCCAAGTGTTTGATTCCCTTCCCTTCCAGCTTGGTTCCTCATCAGTTTTTCTTGGGCGTAGCTGGGGATTTGTCATCCCGAATCGATTACGCATATCTTAGTTTATTAGTATATTAATATCCAATATTAATATCCATATTCCAATATATTTAACTCACAATCATAAATCTACATGTTCATTATCAGAAAATTGAATCATTATTCGGTTATGTTGGTACATTTTAAATTGGTGTACAAAAGTTAGTTCAGTTATTTATGAGTTAGTATATAATTATAAATATCTTTTTATTAGTAAATTATTACATTCAACATGTAATTTAATTCTTCTATACTGCGTAGCTCCATTTTTTTTTAATGTCCTTTCTTCGAAAAAAATTTGTCCTTGAGTTTACATTCCAAATTGATAAGTTATCTAGACTTCAGCTTCCGCTCTCCAAATATTTATAGCAGTTAGACTGATAACCATGATATTTACTTATCCTTAATGTCCTTTGTTTGCTCTTGTGCGTATTTAAATGCTTCTTCTGGATCAGCAAAGACATGCTCCAAATTCTTGTATGTGATCCTCAATTTTGCCGGGTAGATTATCCCATATCTTAAGTTCGGGGTTCCTTTAAAACTAAGATCTTGACCGCTTTGAACTCACTGTTTCATGATTTCCGAGAGAACACTGCCACTTACGGCCGTCATTTTTGGCCACTTCGCTCAGAGCCCCCTTCGCCGGACTGGACCGGAGGATTTTTCCCATCGATGAAAAATCAGAGAGATATTAATGTTTTTTTTAAAATTGCCATTCTCTCCACTGCCCCCACTGGCGGCAGGGGGCAGGGACTATAAAACCCGGACGTTTCGTGGTTCACTCAGTCTTTGCCAGACGGAGGAAGAGATGTGGTTTAAAGAAAATGTGTTTGTTGCTTGCAAAGTGTTTGCCCAATTGGCTTTTTGGTTTTTTAAGAGGCTTTCAGAAAATGTGTTTTGTTTGCTTCCAAATTGTTGGCCCAACTGGCTTTAAGGCTTTTTAAATGGCTTTCGGAAATGTGTTTTGTTGGCTTGCAAAGTGTTTGCCCAATTGGCTGTTTGGCTTTTTAAAGGGCTTTCAGAAAATGTGTTTTCTTGGCTTGCAAAGTGTTTGCCCAATTGGCTTGGCTATTAAAGGGCTCTCAGAAAACGTGTTTTGTTGGCTTGCAAAGTGTTTGCCCAATTGGCTTTTTAGCTTTTTAAAGGGCGTTCAGAAAATGTGTTTTGTGGGCTTCCAAAGTGTTTGCCCAATTGGCTTTTAGGCTTTTTAAAGGGCTTTCAGAAAATGTGTTTTGTAGGCTTGCAAAGTGTTTGCCCAATTGGCTTTTTGGCTTTTTAAAGGGCTCTCAGAATACATGTTTTGTTGGGTTGCAAAATGTTTGCCCAATTGGCTTTTTGGTTTTGTAAAGGGCTTTCAGAAAATGTGTTTTGTTGGCTTGCAAAGTGTTTTCCCAATTGGCTTTTTAAAGGTCTTTCAGAAAATGTGTTTTGTTGGCTTGCAAAATGTTTGCCCAATTGGCTTTTAGGCTTCTTAAAAGGCTTTCAGAAAATGTGTTTTGTTGGCTTGCAAAGTGTTTGCCCAATTGAATTTTTGGCTTTTTAAGGTGCTTTCAGAAAATGTGTTTTGTTGGCTTGCAAAGTGTTTACCCAATTGGCTTGGCTATTAAAGGACTCTCAGAAAACGTGTTTTTTTTGTTTTTTTTTAATATATTTTTATTAGAGGCCATACGTATTACAAATAATATAATAATTTTTTCAGATATACATATTACTTCTTTCCAAAATTATATAAATATTACCAAGCCATATATAGGCCTCAATTTTTTTTTAATAGTGTGAAGAAGAAAAAAAAGAGTAAAGAAAGAATAGAGATTAATAGTAAGATTGAACGAGAACTTACCAGTTTGAAGTTTGATCTTTATTTTATGAGGAGTTACGATGAGGGATTACGTGAAGACCCCGCCAGCACGCATGCGCGACATTCTTCAAAGCAGTGGTGTGAAATCACAGAACAAAAAACAGTCTCAATGACTGACATAGTAAGAGAAAAAAGAGAACTTTCATACCAGGTGATCTTTATAATAGAGGGTTGGGAGCGGAGGGCACGTAATCCCTCATCGTAACTCCTCATAAAATAAAGATCAAACTTCAAACTGGTAAGTTCTCGTTCAATCTTACTATTTTACTTCGGAGTCACGTGAGTGACTACGTGAAGATTTCAAAGCTCTGTGATTTCATGCCCTGGAAGCTCCATGCTCACACACCGCTAAAGCTGGGATAAGAGGATGGACGTGATTCAGACAAGACACTGGCTGAAAAACAAAACAGGTATTTATTCATACCAAACACAATATTGTGTCCCAAAAGGGTTATTTAACTGGCAGCACTTAAGATCCTCCCTGCATAATTGTCAGGGGAGGTCACGGGTTTGTTATAAAAGCGGTGGAAGGTTCTCTCATTGTTCCAACCCGCTGTGGCCAGGATGTGATCCAGTGGTACCTCCATCCTTCTAGCCGCCGAGGTGGATGCTGCCCTGGTGGAGTGAGATTTATACACATTAGTATCCACCCCCGCCGCATCCAGTACCACCCTTAACCATCTGGAAATGGTTTGCACCGTGACCCTGTGATGAGGCTTCTTGTGACTGACAAGCAAAGCTGTTTCCGTGCCCCTTAGATCTTTAGTGACTGAAATGTATCGCAGAATCAATGTAACGATACAAAGACGAGTGTCCGCTGGGTAACCCAGGAACTCCAAAGTATGTCCAGACACTCCGGGTCGATCTTGCTTCAATAGTCATTGCACCTGGAATGTGATTTTCCCACTGATAATTGCCATGGCATCCAGACTGAGTTTGTGCAGGGACTGGACCCGTTGCGCCGTGATCAGTGCCATTATCATGACCATTTTGTAGGTTAATTTGGCCAAAGGGAGTCCCGTGTTCGGTGTCCATCCTCGCAGCATCGTCAATACCGTGCTGATGTCCCAGGTATGGCTATATCTGGGCCTGGGGGGATTAGAATTAAATATTCCCCGCATAAATTTGGATACCAGGGGATGTGACCCAATTCCCAATTGGTCACTCCCCTTGCCCAAGTAAGACGATAGGGCACTCCTGGCACAGTTAATGGCGCTGTAGCTTAAACCCTCATCGTAATGAAGGGTAGCCAGAAACTCCAGCACTTCCGTGATGGTGGCGGTTTCGTATGTAGTTTTAGTAGTCACACAGAATCTTTCCCACTTCCTGATGTAGGTCAAGTACTGCTTCCTTGTGGACTCTCTGCAGGCTCCCGTGATAGTATCAATGGTCCTGTTGGAGAGTCCGAGTCCATGAAGTGGCCGTTTTAAAGTCTGCAGATTAACAAATCCATACGATCATGACATGGATGACTTTCTCCTGTAACAGGATGAACAAGCAGGCTTGGTCTTTTATTCACCCTGACACAGGGTTCTGTGGCCATCTTTTGTACCAGAGGGAACCATGGTTGAGTAGGCCAGTCGGGCACTACCAAGATACCCGATGCGGAGTCTTGCTTGATTTTTTGCAAGACCCGACTGATGAGGCAGAAAGGGGGGAAAGCGTAGAAAAACAAATCCCCCAGTGTAGCGAGAGAGCATCCATCGCTACCGCCCCCGGGTCTGGCTCCCAAGCAACATACGTTGGTAGTTGGTGATTTAGCCTGGACGCGAAAAGGTCGATATCTGGTGTCCCATAGCGTTCTACAATATCTGTAAACACTTTCCGATCCAACATCCATTCTATGTTGTCGTTGAATTTCCGTGATCTGGTGTCTGCCACTGTGTTTAGTTTACCTGGTAGGTAAGTTGCAGAGATCCAAATTCCTCTTTGCAGACACCAGTGCCAGATATTGTTGGCCAATTCATCACACGATATCGACTTTACACTGCCCATGTGGTTAATATAGGCTACCACCGTGGTGTTGTCAATCTGTAGTCTAACATGAACTTTGTGCATGTTAGTGCAGTATGCTTTAAGTCCGTGAAATGCTGCGAGCATTTCTGAATAGTTAATCCCTAAGTTTTTAAATAGGGTTAACTCTGGTGCACTCCATCTACCTCCACAGCTAGAGGTAGTGTTAGTAGCTCCCCACCCTTTGGCACTGGCATCCGTTTGTAAGGTGATCGAGGGATTGGCGATAGTCATGGGTTTGGAACAATTTTGGGCATTACCCATCCACCAATATAGTTCAGCTTTTGCCTTTTCTGGAATTTTCATGGGCCTATCAAAATGGCCAGCATGATTTTTGAGCGCCGTAATTTTTGCTCTTTGTAAATTTTGGTAATGTAAGGGCCCATATTGTGCTGCAGGAAATGCAGCTACTATCTTCCCAATCACCCTGGCCACCTGCCGAATGGATGGGACCTTAATGCCAAAGAGGCTCCTGCAAGCCTCTATCAGGTCTTCCACCTTGCTTGGTGGTAACGTGACAGACATTTGCACTGAGTCAATAATGAACCCCAAATATTTCATGGTGGTAGAGGGTTCCAATATTGATTTATCTGGATGTATCGTAAACCCCAGTATCTGAAAAATATGTTTCGTGGCTGTGACTGCCAAAGTAGCCATTTCCAAATTCTCCCCCACTATAAGGATGTCATCAAGATAGGCCATAACAGTATGATTCTGTTTCCTTAAATAGGCCAAAGCTGGTTTCAATATCTTGGTAAACAATCTGGGTGCTGACGATAGCCCATTAGGCAAAGCTTTATATTGCCATAATTGCCCCATCCAGATAAATTTTAAGTATTTCCTATGATCCTTGTGTATGGGTACTGAATAGTATGCATCTTTAAGGTCAACGCATGCCATGTAGTACCTATTGGCTACAAGCTGAGTAGCAGTGTCGAAGGTGTCCATTTTAAAATGAATATACTGGACAGAAGTATTCAGGTCGGTCAAATCTATGATGATGCGGCACCCGCCATCTTTTTTGTTTTTAGTGAATATATTAGACACGAACTCCTGAGGTTCTTTAAAGGCCTTTTCAATTACCCCTTTTTCTATTAACCTCTGTAGTTCAGCATGCCCTGCTGCCTTATCTCTATGAGAAAGGACGAATTTCCGACTAGGCGCATGCTGTACCGGGGTAGGGAGTTCGTGAATAAATTCAATTTTGTAGCCCTGAATACTCCTGAGTATATAAGGATCAGAGGTAAAAGTGAGCCAATTCTCGAGGAACATGTGCAACCTGCCCCCTATGCAGAGTGAATTTAGGTCAGTAGTGTTCTTGGGGATCCCAGACCCACCTACCTCCATGGTTACTGCCGGTGTGGAGGTTTCTGCCCTTGCTTCCTCGGCTGGTTGTAGGTGTTCTGGGAGTGGCGCATCTTCCAAGGAGGCCGGCCTGGGCCTTGGCCTAAAAAAGACCGCTGTGCAGGTATGCCGGCCTTCGAGCTTTCACCACCGGCAGACCTGTTAGGGTAACTCTGCCCGGTGGGTGCGTAGGGGTGCGTTCTGTGTGGGTGATGAGGCTTAGTGTACCCAGGTACTTTAATAAGGCCCAAAGCCTTAGCCTCCTCGTCAAGATCTTTTACCTGTTTGGGGAGATCTTCCCCGAATAACAGGCTTGGAGGCTGCGTCTTCCCAGGCTTGCATAACCCCGCGAACTTGGGGTTAAGCGCCGGCTTTATAATGCTTTTCCTGAAATTGTTAATTTCATACTGTGTATTACACAGTAAGGCCAAAGCATCTTGCAGCTCTTGCGGCATATCCACTCCCACTGCTGTTCTGGCTACTGCAGTAATCCCTGCGGTAAGGAGCTTCAGGATCTTCTGAAGTTTCATCTCCTGCCCTCTACTTGAGGGGCTCATGTTCCCCCATATCGGGTTGTTCACCGCGGGCACATTTAACGATTTGCAGTTTTCTGGCGCCAAATATTTATCTGCTGTGGCATTGATGGCCTGTTCCTGAAGTTGGTTGGTGGCCATATAATCAATGCTGGCAGCCAGCTTGGGGTGGATGGGTAGGCCCTTCTGGTTGGGCATGGCATGTTTGCTCACCACATCCATATAATCTTCACACACCCCTGACGCTGCAGGTGCTTCAGCCAACTCTCCCTCTTCTGGGTCAGCCCAGTTCTGACCCTCAATGCTCCCCTGTATAGAAGGGGATACATTGGGCAGTCCTCGAAAGGAACTTGCCGTGGGCCTACTAGGGGTCCCACTGTGATCCTGCCCCTGCTGTAACAGGTCACGTTGGAGCATCTGCTCCATCAGTCGCTCAATGCGGTCAAGGCGACCTCCGTCGCTACCAGCGAGCGGGGTGCCCTCGGGACCGGACTCCGCTGAGTCCGCCCCGGCCGACTTCCGGGTAGTTTTCCCCGACCGTGGCGTACCAACGGTCTCAAAGTCCGAAAAGTCAGGAGCTGCAGGTGGAACCTGAAGCTCTGGAGAAGCGGTTCTCCGCTGGCTGCTGTCCTTAGCCGCTGATTTGGCCGCCGCTCTCTTACTCTTTCTCCCTTCCATTATGGTCGACTCACTCCTTCGGTGAGACTTACCTGGCGTGAGCTTTTTAAACTCACGCTGGAGGAGCCCCGCTCCTCCCGACCGTCGCTTCCGCATGCGTACGACGATATGTCGCGCATGCGTGCTGGCGGGGTCTTCACGTAGTCACTCACGTGACTCCGAAGTAAAATTTAAAGAGTGTGATTATAATTTTGATTAAAAGAAAAAGAGAAAATAAAAGGAAAAAAAAAACATATATCTAATAAACAATTATTATACTTAAAGATAAAAAAAAAAGTATACATCTTAACAATGAATGGAACAATTTCTAATTGTAATATATAGAGACAAGTATATAAATCTCAGATTAAACATTTTCGTTTGATCTTACCACCGGGTACTTGTTGAGTTTCAATGCTGAGCCCAGCTACCCCTTCGTTTAATCAGTGAATGGAGACCATATTTGTTCGAAAAGCTCGTGTTTATCCATTAGGATAAACCTAATTCTCTCCAATTGCAACGTCTCCAACATTTCCACTGTCCACATTTTAATTGTAGGGGATAATGGTCCCTTCCAAAATTTTAATATTAATTTTTTTCCAATTATTAAGCAATAATCCAGAAAGTTTCTTTGATCTGCTGTTAGTGTTTGATTTGAATCTGAAACACCAAATATTATTAATTTTGGGTCGGGAATTAATGTAATCTTAAGAACTATGGAAATAATTTTGAAAATCTCAGTCCAATAACTATTAAGTTTTGTACATATTACAAAACTATGAGTTAAATCAGCTTCTATGTGTTGACATTTATCACACAATGGTGATATATTAGAAAAAATTCTATTTAATTTCTTTTTTGAGTAATGTAATCTATGTAATACTTTGAGTTGTATCAAAGTATGTCTGGCATTTAACGAACAGCGATGTATTCGTTGTAAGCTTTCTTCCCAAAAATCTTCTAATATCGGTGAACCAGTTTCATTTCCCCATTTTTGTCGAAATGATTCTGTTGTTGGTATTTCCCTGTCCAAAAGAATGTTATATATATATGCTATTAATGTTTCTGTATTTGGATGCTTATTAAGTACTTCATCCAGTAAACCTGGATCTCTATTTCTATAATCTTGCGTATTTGATTTGACATAATCTCTGATTTGTAAATATCTAAATAAGTTATTTGCCTGCAATCCATAAATCTCTTTCAACTCCTGAAATGAGAGAAATTTCCCATTCTTATAAAGATGTTCTATCCTTATAATTCCTAAATTTTTCCAATGTCTAAACCCCACATCGAATGTCGAGGGCTTAAACAGAGGATTATTCATAATTGGTAAACAAAGCGGCATAGTTTCTAAATGTAAAGTCTTAACTATTTGTTTCCAAATACGTATATTATTTAAAATTATAGGATTTTCCTTATGTTTTTTTTTGTACCACCCTTGGAGCAAGGAGTATTGTACTTATATCAAAGGGTAAACAATCTTCCTTTTCTATTCTTAACCAAACTGGGTCCTGTTCCATATGTACCAGCCAAAAATTAAAGTTCTTAATCTGAACCGCCCAAAAATAATATAAAAAATTAGGTAGAGCTAGGCCACCATTTATCTTAGATTTACATAAGTGTATTTTACTTATTCTGTGATTTTTATAATCCCAAATAAAGCTGTTGACGATGAAATCAATTAAAAAAAAAAAATTTTAGGAAGATATAGCGGGATGGCTTGAAATAAATATAGTAATTGTGGCAAAAAAATCATTTTAATGGCATTTATTCTACCAATCATTGATATTGGTAATGTTTTCCAATATAAGATGTTATATTTTTTAGTTTATTTAGTAATTGGGGGAAATTTGATTTAAATAGAGAATTATAAGATTTTGATACATTAATTCCAAGATATTTAATTTGATTAATAACTATTTTAAATGCAAATTTTTGTAATTTATTCCATTTTATTCCTGTTATAGGCATAATTTCACTGTTATTCCAATTAATTCTATATCCTGAGAACATACTAAATTCAGTTATGACATCAAGTAATTTAGGAATACTAATCTCCGGTTTTGTTATGTATATCAAAACATCGTCTGCATATAAAGATATTTTGTTAATTGTGGTTTTAGTATTGTATCCATAAATTTCTGGTTCCTATCTAATCCTTTTGGCTAATAATTCTATAGCGAGTGCAAATAATAAGGGTGATAACGGACAACCTTGTCTACAACCCCTAGAAAGATTACATTTTGCTGATAACATTTGATTTGTTAGGATTCTTGCTGTTGGGCCAGAGTATAAAATTCTAACCCACTTGCAAAATCCTTCTCCCAGTTGAAATTTCTGCATTATCCTAAATAAGTAAGGCCATTCGACCTGGTCAAATGCCTTTTCTGCATCCAGGGATATAACTGCTAATTCAATATCATTCACTCTTTTTGAATATATGATATTGAATAGGCGTCTTAAATTATAAATGGAATATCATTTAGGAATAAAGCCTGTTTGATCATGATGTATTAATTTATTGATCACTAAACTTAACCTTTGAGATAAAATTTTAGTTAATATTTTTTGATCTGTATTTAGAAGAGCTATTGCTCTATATGATCCTGGATCTTCTAGATCTTTATCTGCTTTAGGAATAAGTGTAATTGTAGATTATTTTAGGGTCTCTGGAAGCTGTTCTTGCTCATAGGCATCTTTATATATAGTTTGTAGCCGTGGGGCAATCAAATCATGAAACTTCTTATAAAATTCAACACCTAAACCGTCAGGGCCAGCAGCTTTACCGTTCTTCAATGATCTAATAGATTCCTCAATATCTTTTGCTGATATTTCAGCATCTAATAATTCTCTACCTTCCTGATCTAATCCATTAATATGACATTCCTGTAGGAATGCTTCCATTCCATCGGATTGATCCATCACTTTTGATGTGTAAAGTTTTTGATAGTATTGTTGGAATCTATCATTAATATCTTTTGGTAAAGTTAGTATTTCTCCTTGTTCGGATCTAACCTTATATATAATTTTTTCTTCATCTGATTTTCTTAGTTGACGAGCTAACAATTTATGTGGTTTATACCCAAATTCAAAATATACTTGTTTAGTCTGTTGAAAAAGTTTAATAACATACTTTGATTGTATCTCATTTAACTTGTATTTTAATGTTGCAATTTTATTATGTATAACCCTAGATGGAGACACAGCATTTTCCATGTCCAATTGCCTTATTTCATTTTCCAAATTCTGTTGAATCTTTCGATTTTCCTTATTAAGATGTGCCTGCGCAGATATTATAGCACAACATATAAAAGCTTTAAATGTGTCCCATAAAAGAGATGATGAAATTCCAGGTTTATCATTAGTCTCAAAGAATAGTTCAATCTGTTTAACCAGATAATCATAACAAGCCTTATCATTTAATATTTGAGGATTGAGTCTCCATTGCGAATATCTATTAGTTATACACTTTAAATTAATCTTGAATGTTACTGGGACATGATCCGAAATAATAATATTATGATATTTTGAGTCATATGTAAATGGGACAAGCTTTGAATCTATTAGAAAATAATCTATCCTGGAATAAGTTCCAAATACCGGAGAGTAAAATGAGTATTCTTGACCATTGGGATTATAATTTCTCCAAATATCCTTGACATTAGCTGAACTAATAAACGAATTTATGAATTCACTTGATTTAGATATAGCCTTCCTTTTAGTTGATGATCTATCTAAATAATTATCCAAAGTGCAGTTTAAGTCACCCCATATTATTAAATTGTGCTGTGTAGCTATAGGAATAGTGTTGAATATTTTCTTAAAAAACAATGGATTATCAAAATTAGGTCCATATATATTCATAAGTACAACCTTCTTCGAGTATAATTCACCAGTAACTATTATGTATCTACCTTCAGGATCTTCTATTATTGAACTATGTTTAAATTGAATACCCTTACGAATAAGTATAGCAACTCCTCGAGATTTATGAGTAAATGATGAATGGTACACCCTAGAAATCCAATTTGCCGTTAATCTATGTTATGCGTCCTTTTTTAGATGGGTCTCATGAAGATAAATGATATCTGATTTCATTCTATTTAACTGCGCCAAAACCTTACCTCTTTTAATTGGTTCATTAACACCTTTTACATTCCAACTACAGAAGGTGATTCCATCACCCCCCTTTTTCCTGTTAATGTCTTGCATTTTAGTATTATGGTGGATTATAATGAGGTAGATGTCTCAGCATATTCACCCCAATTTCATACCCTAGTTTGTGATCAACAAATGCTAATACTAATAACTTTATCTGATACGTATCTCCTCCAGTCTACTGTATAATACCATTCATAAGTAAAATAATATAATTCAATGCATAACATATAAAAAAATATATAAAAATAAAAATTAAAAAAGTTAATAATATTAGTAGAAAAGTGCAGGGGAAAAAAAGTGACTATTACTACGTTAAGTGTGATTAGTGTAAGCCACACTAGCGTGGCTATTAATCTACGGACTTCCGTTGGAAAAAAAAAGATGTTTATAATTCCAGCTCCGTAAATGCCTTAAGGGCAATATATTTAAGGGCGAGGCGTTAAATTTCTATTCTTATTAATGCTTTATTATTTTAACTACTACTATCGATTTAAATTGTTTAAGGAGCAGTAACATACATTTGTAAGTAATGATTAGTACTAAGCTATTACTATTGTATATTAATTTATTATTAATAGTAAGATTAAACAAGAACTTACCAGTTTGAAGTTTGATCTTTATTTTATGAGGAGTTACGATGAGGGATTACGTGAAGACCCCGCCAGCACGCATGCGCGACATCTCTTCAAAGCAGTGGTGTGAAATCACAGAAAAACATAGTCACAATGACTAATATAGTAAGATAACAAGAGAACTTTCATACCAGGTGATCTTTATAATAGAGGGTTGGGAGCGGAGGGCACATAATCCCTCATCGTAACTCCTCATAAAATAAAGATCAAACTTCAAACTGGTAAGTTCTTGTTTAATCTTACTATTTTACTTCGGAGTCACGTGAGTGACTACGTGAAGATTTCAAAGCTTCTGTGATTTCATGCCCTGGAAGCTCCATGCTCACACACCGCTGAAGCTGGGATGAGAGGATGGACGGAATTCAGACAAGACACTGGCTGAAAAACAAAATCAGGTATTTATTCATACCAAAACAAAGTAGCATCCCTAAAGGGTAAGCTATTTGGCAGCACTCAAAATCCTCCCTGCATAAGTATCAGAGGAGGTCACGGGTTTATAATAAAAGCGGTGGAAAGTCTTCTCATTACTCCACCCCGCTGTAGCGAGGATGTGATCCATAGGTACCTCCATCCTTCTAGCCGCCGAGGTGGATGCTGCCCTGGTGGAGTGAGATTTAAATTTATTAGTATCCACCCCTGCTGCATCCAGTACCACCCTTAACCATCTGGATATGGTTTGCACCGTGACTCTATGATGGGGCTTCTTGTGACTAATGAGTAAAGCCGTTTCCGTGCCCCTAAGATTTTTGGTGACTGCAATGTATCGCAAAATTAATGATACAATGCAAAGTCGAGGTTCTGCTGGATAAGCCAGAAAATCCAAGTAATGTCCAGACACTCCAGGTCGATCTTGTTTCAGCAGTCCCTGCACATAGAAAGTAATTTTGTCACTGGTGACTGCCATATCATCCAGGCTAAGCTTGTGCAGGGACTGAACCCGCTGTGCCGTGATCAGTGCCATAATCATGACCATCTTATAGGTGAGTTTAGCCAATGGGAGTCCCGTGTTAGGTGTCCATCCTCGCAGCATAGTCAATACTGTGCTGATATCCCAAACATGGCTATATCGAGCCCTAGGGGGATTAGTATTAAATATTCCCCTCATAAACTTAGACACTAGAGGATGTGACCCAATTCCCAATTGGTCACTCCCCTTGCCCAAGTAAGATGATACGGCACTCCTGGCACAGTTAATGGCACTGTAACTAAGACCCTCATCGAAATGAAGGGTAGCCAAGAATTCCAACACTTCCGAAATGGTGGCGGTTTCATATGTTGTGTTGGTAGTGACGCAGTATCCTTCCCATTTCCTGATGTAGGTCAGATACTGCTTCCTCGTGGACTCTCTGCAGGCCGCTGTGATGGTCTCAATGGTCCTGTTGGAGAGTCCGAATCCGCGAAGTGGCCGTTTTAGAATCTGCAAATTAACAAGTCCATGCGGTCATGACACGGATGACTTGCTCCCGTAACAGGATGAACGAGCAGGCTAGGTCTTTTGTTCACCCTGATACAGGGTTCCGTGGCCATCTTCCGTACCATAGGGAACCATGGTTGGGTAGGCCAGTCGGGCACCACCAAAATACCCGATGCAGAGTCTTGCTTAATTTTCTGCAAGACCCGACTGATGAGGCAGAAAGGGGGGAATACGTAACAAAATAGATCCCCCCAATGTAGCGTGAATGCATCCATCGCTACTGCCCCCGGGTCTGGTTCCCAAGCAACATATGTTGGTAATTGGTGATTTAGCCTGGACGCGAAAAGGTCGATATCTGGTGTTCCATAATGTTCCACAATATCTGAAAACACCCTCCGATCCAACATCCATTCTATGTTGTTGTTGAATTTACGTGATCTGGTGTCCGCCACTATATTTAGCTTACCTGGAAGGTAAGTAGCTGAGATCCAGATTTCTCTTTGCAGACACCAGTGCCAGATATTGTTAGCCAATTCGTCACACGATATCGACTTAATACCGCCCATATGGTTAATATATGCTACCACCGTAGTGTTATCAATTTGTAATCTAATATGAACTTTGTGCATATAAGTGCAGTATGCTTTAAGGCCATGAAATGCTGCCAGCATTTCCGAATAGTTAATCCCCAAGTTTTTGTATAGGGTTAACTCTGGTGCACTCCATCTACCTCCACAACTAGAGGTAGTGTTAGTAGCTCCCCACCCTTCGGCACTGGCATCCGTTTGTAGGATGACCGAGGGATTGATAATATTGATAGGTTTGGAACAATTTTGGGCATTCCCCATCCACCAATATAATTCGGCTTTCGCCTTCCCCAAAATTTCCATAGGCCTGTCGAAATGGCCTGTATGTTTTTTGAGCGCTATAATTTTCGCTCTTTGTAAGTTTTGGTAATGTAAGGGTCCAAATTGTGCTGCAGGGAATGCCGCTACTATCTTCCCAATCACTCTGGCCACCTGCCGAATGGATGGGACCTTAGCGCCAATGAGGCTCCTGCAAGCCTCTATCAGGTCGTCCACCTTACTTGGTGGCAACGTAACAGACATTTGCACTGAGTCAATGATGAACCCTAGATATTTCATGGTGGTAGCGGGTTCCAATATTGATTTATCTGGATGTATCGTAAACCCCAGCTTCTGGAAAAGATGTTTTGTGGCTGTAACTGCCAAAGTAGCCATTTCCAAATTTTCCCCCACTATGAGGATGTCATCAAGATAGGCCATAACAGTATGATTCTGTTTCCTTAAGTAGGCCAAAGCTGGTTTTAATATCTTAGTAAACAGTCTGGGTGCTGACGATAACCCATTAGGCAAAGCTTTGTATTGCCATAATTGTCCCATCCAGACAAACTTTAAGTATTTCCTATGATCCTTGTGAATGGGTACTGAATAATATGCATCCTTGAGATCAATGCATGCCATGTAGTACCCATTGGCTATTAACTGTATAGCAGTATTGAAGGTGTCCATTTTAAAATGTATATACTCAACAGAAGTATTCAGATCAGTTAGATCAATGATGATGCGGCACCCGCCATCTTTTTTATTTTTGGTGAAAATATTGGACACGAACTCCTGAGATTCTCTGATGGCTTTCTCAACTACCCCTTTCTGTACTAATCTCTGTAGTTCAGCATGCCCTGCTGCCCTATCTTTAAGTGAAAGGACGAATTTCCGGTTAGGTGCATGTTGTACTGGGGTAGGGAGTTCGTGAACAAATTCAATTTTATATCCCTGAATACTTCTGAGTATATAAGGATCAGAGGTAAAAGTGCGCCAATTCTCAATGAACATGTGCAACCTGCCCCCTACACAAAGTGAATTTAGACCAGATGTGTTTCTGGGGACCCCAGACCCACCTACCTCCATGGTTACTGCCGGTGTGGTGGTTTCTGTCCTTGCTTCCTCGGTTGGTTGCGTGTGTTCTGGGAGTGGCGCATTTTCCAAGAAGGCCGGTCTGGGCCTAGGCCTAAAAAAGACCGCTGTGCAGGATACCCGGCCTTCGAGCTTTCACCACCGGCAGACCTGTTAAGGTAACTCTGCCCGGTGGATGTGTAGGGGTGCTGTCTGTGTGGGTGTGGCTTAGTGTAGCCCGGTTTTATAAGGCCCAAAGCCTTAGCCTCCTCGTCAAGATCTTTAACCTGCTTAGGGAGATCTTCCCCAAACAGCAGGCTAGGAGGCTGAGTCTTCCCAGGCTTGCACAACCCCGCAAACTTGGGGTGAAGCGCCGGCTTGATGATGTTCTTCCTGAACGAATTAATTTCGTATTGAGTATTGCAGAGCAGTGCTAGAGCATCCTGCAATTCTTCCGGCATCTCTACGCCCACTGCAGTTCTTGCTACCGCCGTTATCCCTGCAGTTAGGAGCTTCAGAATCCTCTGAAGTTTTATCTCCTGCCCTCTACTAGAGGGGCTCATATTTCCCCAAATAGGGTTATTCACCGCTGGTACATTCAATGAATTGCAGTTTTCTGGTGCCATATACTTATCTGCCGTAGTATTGATGGCTTGTTCCTGCAATTGGTTGGTTGCCATGTAATTAATACTGGCAGCCAGCTTGGGGTGGATAGGCAAGCCTTTTTTATTAGGCATGGCGTGCCTGCTCACCATGTCCAAATAGTCTTCACAGCCCCCTGACACCTTCGTTGATTCAGCCAACTCCCCTTCTTCTGGGTCAGCCCAGTTCTGACCCTCAACGCTCCCTTGTACAGAGGGGGAGACGTTGGGCAGTCCTCTATAGGAACCTGCCGTGGGCCTGCCAGGGGTCCCACTGTGACCTTGCCCCTGCATTAGCAAGTCACGTTGGAGCATTTGCTCCATCAACCGCTCCATGCGGTTTAGACGACCACCGTCGCTATCTGCGAACGGGGTGTCCTCGGGACCGGACTCCGCTGAGTCGGCCCCGGCCGACTTCCGGGTGGTCTTCCCTGACCGTGGTGTACCAACGGTCGCAAAGGGCGAGAAGTCGGGAGCTGCAGGCAAAACCTGTAGCTCAGGAGAGGCGGCTCGCTGCTAGCTGCTCTCCTTGGCAGCCGCTCTGGCCGCTGTTCGCTTCGATTTTCTGTCCATTGTAAATTCACTGTCGTCGACTCACTACCTCCGGTGAGACTTACCTGGCGTGAGCTATTTAAACTTACGCTAGAGGAGCCCCGCTCCTCCCGACCGTCGCTTCCGCATGCGTACGACGATATGTCGCGCATGCGTGCTGGCGGGGTCTTCACGTAGTCACTCACGTGACTCCGAAGTAAAATAATCATTAAGCTCTCCATGTCCAATGATTTTAAAAGTTCATCATTCTTCCTCCTTCTTGCTGGGTAAACATTGGCATCAGGTAAGTGTTGAATATAATTCAAGTTCGTTGTTCTTCATCCTCATCTTCATCTTCTCTCTGTGTTCCTTCGGCTTCTCCTTCTTCTTCCTCGTCCAGCTCCTTCTCGATATTACGAGCGAACTCAAGAGCCTCGGTATGCTTGATGAAGTGGTGCTCTTTATTATCATAGCTTACTCGTAGTATGGCAGGATACATCAGGCCACATTTCAGGCCCTTTATATTCTTGAGGATGTGTCTTGTTTCAGTAAATAAGGCTCTTCTCTTGGCCACTTCCGCAGGATAATCTCTGAATATGCTGATCTTGTCGCCATCATAAAACAGATTCTTCTTACGAATTATTATCTTCATCATATCTTCCAAAACATGATCGTAGGCCACCTTCACGATCAGTTGTCTTGGTGGTGAGCCCGTCTTTGGACGTCGTCTCAGTGCCCTGTGCGCTCGGCCAAGCAGGGGTGCTTGCTCCAGATTCAAGACATTTTTCAGAAGATTTGCAGCAAATTCTCTGGTGTCTTGTACTCCCTCCTTGCCTTCACGCACACCCACAATACGTAAGTTCTGGCGCCTTTGCCTTCCCTCCCAGTCAATACATTTCTCAGTTATTTTATTCAATAAATCTGTTAAACGCTTGTAAAGATCAACCGCAAGTTCCACACCACCAACTTTGTGATTTACTTCAAAACGTGTTTTGTTGGCTTGCAAAGTGTTTGCCAATTGGCTTTTTAAAGGGCTTTCAGAAAATGTGTTTTGTTGGCTTGCAAAGTGTTTGCACAATTGGCTTTTTAAAGGGCTTTCAGAAAATGTGTTTTGTTGGCTTGCAAAAAGTTTGCCCAATTGGCTTTTTGGTTTTTTAATGGGCTTTCAGAAAATGTGTTTTGTTGGTTTGCAAAGTGTTTGCCCAATTAGCTTTTTGGCTTTTTAAAGGGCTTTCAGAAAATGTGTTTTGTTGGCTTGCAAAACTTTTGCCCAATTAGCTTTTTGGTTTTTTAAAGGGCTTTCAGAAAATGTGTTTTGTTGGTTTGCAAAGTGTTTGTCCAATTGGCTTGGCTAATAAACGGCTCTCAGCAAACATGTTTTGTTGGCTTGCAAACTATTTGCCCAATTGGCTTTTTGTCTTTCAGAGGGCTTTCAGAAAATGTGTTTTGTTGGCTTTCAAAGTGTTTGCCCAATTGGCTTTTTTGTTTTTTAAGAGGTTTTCAGAAAATGTTTTTTGTTGGCTTGCAAATTGTTGGCCCAATTGGCTTTTAGGCTTTTTAAGAGGCTTTCAGAAAATGTGTTTTGTTGGCTTGCAAGTTGTTGGCCCAATTGGCTTTGAGGCTTTTTAAAAGGCTTTCAGAAAATGTGTTCTGTTGGCTTGCAAAGTGTTTGCCCAATTGGCTTTTTGGTTTTTTAAAGGGCTTTCAGAAAATGTGTTTTGTTGGCTTGCAAAGTGTTTGCCCAATTCGCTTTTTCGCTTTTTAAAGGGCTTTCAGAAAATGTGTTTTGCTGGCTTGCAAAATATTTGCCCAATTGGCTTTTTGGTTGTTTAAAGGGCTTTCAGAAAATGTGTTTTGTTGGCTTGCAAAGTGTTTGCCCAATTGGCTTTTTAAAGGGCTTTCAGAAAATGTGTTTTGTTGGCTTACAAAGTCTTTTCCCAATTGGCATTTTAAAGGGCTTTCAGAAAATGTGTTATGTTGGCTTGCAAAGTGTTTGCCCAATTGGCTTTTTGGCCTTTTAAAGGGGTTTCAAGAAATGCATTTGTCGGCTTGCAAAGTGTTTGCCCAATTGACTTGGCTTTTAAAGGGCTTTCAACAAATGTGTTTGTTGGCGTGCAAAGTGTTTGCCCAATTGGCTTGGCTTCAGTAGCAGCCTCGATAGGAGGCTTTAAACGTTTGAAAAATTTGGTTTACACCCTCTATGTTCACCACGTTCTGAAGTTACTTGGCATTTTAGTATTGGTTGTGTGTTAGTTAGTCTGTGTGTGTGTATAGGGGGGTTGCACGTAATGTCTCCGGGTGAAAGGGTTTGATGAACGGAACCGCTCAATCCATCTGGAGGACATCACAGCTTCCGGTGTATGTTGTTAATACACGAAATGCGTACATTCCTGCCTGTTAAAAACCACCCAAAATGGTGAATTTTAGCACTGTAAATAATTGTGGAAGTCGGGGTAACCGTGAGAGACATCTATCCTACTTCAGAATTCTGAAAGTGAAGAGAAATGAAGGTAAAGAGAAGCGAGAGCTGAAGGGACAGCAACAGCTAAAGTGCTTGGCGAACACTGGCTGTGCAGATATCGAGATTGAAAATGTTGGGCATTATCGCTCACTGCATTTCATCAACAGTAAGGCATTATTTGTGTTTTTTTCTTGATTCCTTTGGTATCTAAAAAGTTTCAGAAATGATAAATCTGGCTGTAAAGTGGGTTTCTACATGCAAAAAGAAAACGCTTCTGAAGCTAAATTTATCATTTTAAAAAAAGTCTTATGAGTGGTGTGTGGAAAAGTAAGTTTTCTATCATTATGGTGTTGAGATGTATATTTTGGCAAATAATAAAATGTCTTGACAGCTTGAACACCCACTCCATTTCAATAGGATATTGTCAATTTGCTGAGGTTGATTATGTCCAATTAACAGCTAACAATTATGCCATTCCTTGGCATGCATCTAAGTAAAATGTAATTCAAAACCCACGTACTGTTTGCGATTTTTTTAAGGATACTGCCAGCCAATCAGCTGTGAGTGACTGCACTGCCAGCCCACCAGCCGTGAGTAAGTGAACTGCCAGCCCACCAGCAGTGAGTGACTGCACTGCCAGCCCACCAGGCGTGAGTGACTGCACGGCCAGCCCACCAGGCGTGAGTGACTGCACTGCCAGCCCACCAGGCATGAGTGACTGCACTGCCAGCCCACCAGGCGTGAGTGACTGCACTGCCAGCCCACCAGGCGTAAGTGACTGCACTGCCAGCCCACCAGGCGTGTGTGACTGCACTGCCAGCCCATCAGCCGCGAGTGACTGCACTGCCAGCCCACCAGCCGTGAGTAAGTGAATTGCCAGCCCACCAGCTGTAAGTGACCGAACTGCCAGCCCAATAATCCAGTCAGTCAATCCTCTCCCCCTTCCCTCTCACACAGTCTGTCACCTGTTTTGTGCAGAATTTCTGGCAGATTGTCAGCTGCAAGCCTGCCAGGCCTCAGTGACTAAGCTGCCAGCCCAAGAATCCATTCGGCTCACAATGTCCATACGAGCCCTCTGGAAACAAGTCCCTTCAGCCCACAACTCCCATACTAGCGCAACAGAAAGCCCCCCCTCCCCACTGGCCAGCAATATTAGAATTGGTGGAGGTGGAATATTGTGTTGGGTGACCAGCCCTCCAATGTGATGCTGGGACCCATCGGGTCCCACTTAGTCTAGTATTATAGTATTTTCTATTAAGTAAGTTTATTGGACATGTATTCACATACAAGGAATTTGCCTTAGTGCTCCGGCCACAAGTAGGCAATAGATAGACAATAGACAATAGGTGCAGGAGTAAGCCATTCGGCCCATCAAGCAAGCACTGCCATTCAATGTGATCATGGGTGATCATCCCCAATCAGTATCCTGTTCCTGTTTCTCCCCATATCCCCTGACTCAACTATCTTTAAGAGCCCTATCTAGCTCTCTCTTGAAAGCATCCAGAGAACTGGCCTCCACCGCCCTCTGAGGCTGAGAATTCCACAGACTCGCTACTCTCTGTGAGAAAAAGTGTTTCCTCATCTCCGTTCTAAATGGCTTACTACTTATTCTTAAACTGTGGCCCCTGGTTCTGGACTACCCCAACATTGGGAACATGTTTCCTGCCTCTAGCGTGTCCAAGCCCTTTACAATCTTATATGTTTCAATGAGATCCCCTCTCATCCTTTGAAACTCCAGAGTGTACAAGCCCAGCCGCTCCATTCTCTCAGCATATGACAGTCCCGCCATCCCGGGAATTAACCTTGTAAACCTCCGCTCACTCACTCAATATCAAGAATGTTCTTCCTCACATTAGGGGACCAAAACTGCACACAATACTCCAGGTGTGATCTCACTAGGGCTCTTACTAATTTATTGGCGAAGTATTCACATACAAGGAATTTGCCTGGGTGCTCCGCCCACAAGTAACAACATGACATACAGTGACAGTTAGGAATGCCTCAGAAAACACTAAACATTAATAATAATAAAACATTAATGATAAAACACCATTGATCAAGCATGTGAACCAACAAATCACCAAATCAAAGGGAGGCTACAGATTTTTGGCTGTTGAGAGCAACTACTGGTGGGTAAAAAATGTTTTTATGTCTGGCTGTGGCAACTTTGACAGTCCGGAGTCGCCTTCCAGAGGGAAGTGATTCAAAGAGTTTGTGGCCAGGGTGAGAGGAGTCAGAGATGATCTTGCCCGCTCGCTTCCTGGCCCTTGCAGTGTACAGTTCATCAATAGGGGGAAGGTTGCAGCCAACAACCTTCTCAGCTGATCGGACGATTCGCTGCAGCCTCCAGGTGTCGTGCTTGGTGGCTGAGCCAAACCAGACCATGATGGATAAGGCGAGGACAGACTCTACGATGGTCGTATAGAATTGGACCATCATTGCCTGTGGCAGATTGTGCTTCCTCAGCTGCCGCAGGAAGTACATCTTCTGTTGTGCCTTTTTGATTGTGGAGTCACTTAAGGTCCTTGGAGATGATGGTTCTCAGGAACTTAATCGACTCCACAGATGTGACTGTGGTGTTGTTGATGGTGAGTGGGGTGAGGGGAGGGGGAGCTCTCCTAAAGCCTATTTGTTATCGTTTGTTATTATGTTATATTATTCATTATATTATAATATTTGATATAATATATTGTACCATATATAACAATCATAAAATCATCTAATTTTATATTAAATATGTACATGTCATATCATTTTTTTATGTGCAGGAAGGAACTGCAGATGCTGGAGTAACTCAGTGAGTCCGGCAGCATCTCTGGAGAGAAGGAATGGGTGACGTTTCGGGTCAAGACCCTTCTTCAGACTGATGTCAGGGGAGAGGGAGATACATAGATAAGGAAGTGCAAGGCATGAAAACAGGGCATCAAAGGGGATTGAGATCAAGGAACATGTGGAATAGATGGGAGAAGGACAACAAAGCAAACAGAGCAAAAATGTAGTCGGAGACAGTCAGACTGGTCGGAAAATTGGGAACGGGGAGGGGATGGAGGGAGTGGGAACTCAAGGGTTACTTGAAGTTGGAGAAGTCAATGTTCATACCGCTGGGGTGTATAAGCTACTCAAGCGAAATATGAGGTGCTGTTCCTCCAATCTGCACTGGGCCTCACTCTGACAATGGAGGAGGCCCAGGACAGAAAGGTCTGTGTGGAAATGGGAGGGGGAGTTAAAGCGTTTGGCAAACAAGACATCAGGTAGGTTTAGGCGGACTGAGCATGTCAACTCCCCCTCCCATTCCCACACTGGCTTTTCTGTCCTGCGCCTCCTCCAATGTCAGAGTGAGGCCCAACGCAAATTGGAGGAACAGCACCTCATATTTCGCTTGGGCAGCTTACACCCCAGCGGTATGAACATTGACTTCTCTAACTTATATTATACAGCAAAATTGCTCAAATGACAATTTTTGTGTGAGGAACATGTTAAGTTGCAAGAGAAGGACTTGGAGCGGAGGTTTTCAAAAATACGTAGTCCGCAAAGGGATAAAGAACGCACGCGCACGCACCCACATCCGAACAGATGGCTTGTTATAACATGGAGATGTTGATGTAAATAGGCTTAGCTTTGTTTGCTTTGAAGCAGCTATAACTGTCAGAAGATGTATTTGGTTTAGTTTGTGTTTAGAGTATAGGTCATTGATGGGTTTCTTCTCAAGACATGGGCATCATGTGTTCTTTCTTTATGGCACATCTTTGAGCTCGGGTGTGTTATAAAGGGAATTTATGGTTGTCTATATTGGGTCGTGGGCACCAAGGCTAGATACTAGTCTGTGATCTGGTTTGTGCTGTTTAAATGTATTTGTGTTGTAATGAAACTAGACCAGAGCTTGGGAAGAAGCGATTATAATTAATCAAGTGTGACAATGTGTGGTTGGGGATTGTAGAAATAAGAAATAAATATACCCCACCAGGGCTGGCATGGGCTAGCTCCTCATGCCAACAGGATCCATCGCTAATCAGCATTTTGGATCCACCCACATATTGCTGCTAAAAAGACAAAACGAAGAATACCCCTTGAGTTTGTGAGAGCGGGGGTGGAAGATGACTCATCGACAGACCACACGGCAACAGACCTAGGAACGGAATTGACTATGAGTATTACTAGCACAGCAATTGACAAAGCAGCAGCACCAGCAGGACATAAGTTACGAAGTTGTATCTGTGACTGGGAAAAGTTAACATCAGAGAAGGGTCTCCAGATCCACCAGGGCAGGAAAAAGTGCCTGAGAGAGTTTGGTGTGGGGCCTTGCATTGACCACTACTTTCTAAGAGGTCGGCCAAATCAGTCGAGTGAAGCCCAGTGGCAGGATAACCACCACAGTCCACAGGGTATCAGCACCCCAGGCGAAGCTCAACCAGGTACAGTACCACCAACGGACACGAGTCCAGAGCCCAACCAGCCACAGTCAGCGGTAGAAAGAAAAATGGAAGGGAAAAAGCCACATATCTTGTGGCCTAAATTCTGCCGGATGAAAGAATGGGAGACCGTTAACACTGACCTCGTCCATCTTCTGGAAGGATTGAAGCGATGTGTGGAAAGAAAACTGGAGAAGATGGGAAACACCATATACAACTTTGAGGTGGAGAGATCTGGGGTGAAGGTCGTGAAACAGAGGACACAGAAGGAACCAGCACTCCTGTACAAGTCCAGGAGCAGCAGGAGATCAAAAGACTGGTGAAAGAAAGGAGGCAGCTGAGAAAACAGTGGAGGAAGGCCACAGAGGCAGAAAGGAAAGGACTAGAGACACTGCAGGCAGAAATAAAGCAGCGCCTGGCAATCCTGCGAAGAGCATAATGCCTGAGAAAGCAACACAAGAAGAAAGAACGGGCGAGGACAAGTTTCTACAGAGATCCATATAAGTTTGTCAAAAGCCTCTTTGTCAAGGAGAAGAGCGGGATCCTGAGAGTACCTGTAAGGGAACTGGAGGAGCACCTGAGGAAGACGTACTCTGCAACCTAAGGCATTAGCCAGTCACCATTCCAGATGACATGCCACCTATCCACCCACCTGAGCACCAGATGGACGTAAGGCCTCCTACATGGAAAGAGGTGGAGAGCACAGTGAACCGGCAAGAACAGCATCAGCCCCCGGGCCCAATGGCATTCCATACAGGCTCTATAAAAACACCCCTGGTGCCCTGAAATACCTTTGGAAGTTAACAAAAGTGGCATGGGGGAAAGGAATCATACCTCAGGCATGGCGAAGGGCAGGAGGGTTCTTAATTCCCAAAGAAAAAAACTCTTCAACCATTAGCCAATTCCGCCAGATCAGCCTTCTGAACGTGGAAGGAAAGATATTCTTTGGTGTTGTGGCCAAAAGACACTCAGCATTTTTGCAGAGCAACAACTTCATTGACACGTCAGTGCAGAAAGCAGGGGTACGTGGTTTCTCAGGATGTCTGGAACATGCAAACATCATCTGGCACCAGATACAAACTGCCAAGAAGGAAAAGAGAGATCTGCATGTGGTGTTCTTAGATCTAGCCTTTGGTTCGGTGCCCCATGAGACTCTTTGTGCAGCTTTTAATTTCTTCCAGGTCCCAGGGGTCATCACAAAGCTGGTAAAAGCTTACTTCCAGGACCTCCACTTCTGTGTCACAGCACTGGACAACACCACTGCCTGGCAGAACCTTGAGGTAGGTATAATGGCACGCTGTACCATTTCTCCTCTGGTTTTCACCATGGCAATGGAGCTCATCATTCGAGCATCACGATGGGTGGTCGGTGGGGAACGCTTGAAGAGTGGGCTGCGTCTTCCTCCAATCAGGGCATACATGGATGACATGACCACAATAACAACAACAAAAGCATGCACCAAACGCCTGCTGGATAAACTCCAGGAAAACATCAAATGGGCACGAATGGAGATTAAACCCAGCAAATCCTGCAGTATTTCCATCGTCAAAGGCCGGCTCACTGACGAAAGGTTCCGCATCAATAATGAGACAGTACTAACTGTCCTGGAGAAGCCTGTCAAAAGCCTGGGGCGATGGTACACCGCATACTTCAAGGATGCAGAGCAGGTGGAACAATTCAGGCAGGATACAATCAGTGGGCTCAAGCAAATCAACAATACTGCTCTCCCAGGGAAGCTGAAGCTTTGGTGCCTTCAATTCGGTCGACTGCCCCGACTCATGTGGCCAATTACCATCTGCGAGGTCACTTTATCCCATGCCAACCAGCTGGAGAGACTGATGAACTCACAAGTGCGGAAGTGGCTTGGGCTCTATGGGAATGGAGCCCTCTCACTGCCAGTCTCAAGCCTGGTGGAGGAGTACAAATGTGCCAAAGTGAGGCTGGACATGATACTAACAGAATCCCAGGACCCAATAATAAGAGGTGTCGCTCCAACCCTAGCAACAGGGAGGAAATGGACTGCAGCAGCAGTGGTACTGGACGCAAAATCCGCCCTCCAGCACAACCTGGGTGTCATGGTACACCAGTCATTGAAAGTAGGCATGCAGGTGCAGCAGGCAGTGAAGAAAGCAAATGGTATGTTAGCTTTCATAGCAAAAGGATTTAAGTGTAGGAGCAGGGAGATTCTACTTCAGTTATATAGTGTCTTCGTGAGACCACACCTGGAGTATTGTGTACAGTTCTGGTGTCCAAATCTGAGGAAGGACATTATTGCCATAGAGGGAGTGCAGTGAAGGTTCACCAGACTGATTCCTGGGATGTCAAGACTGTCTTATGAACAAAGACTGGATAGACTCGGTTTATACTCTCTAGAATTTAGGAGATTGAGAGGCGATCTTATAGAAACTTACAAAATTCTTAAGGGGTTGGACAGGCTAGATGCAGGAAGATTGTTCCTGATGTTGGGGAGGTCCAGGACAAGGGGTCACAGCTTAAGGATCGGGGGAAATCCTTTAGGACCGAGATGAGAAGGACTTTTTTCACACAGAGTGGTGGGCCTCTGGAACTCTCTGCCACAGAGGGTAGTTGAGGCCAGTTCATTTGGCTATATTTAAGAGGGAGTTAGATGTGGCCCTTGTGGCTAAGGGGATCAGAGGGTATGGAGAGAAGGCAGGTACGGGATACTGAGTTGGATGATCAACCATGATCATATTGAATGGCGGTGCAGGCTCGAAGGGCTGAATGGCCTACTCCTGCACCTAATTTCTATGTTTCTATGAAATGGACTCCAGCAGCAGTGGTACTGGACGCAAAATCCGCCCTCCAACACCGGAACATAGTGGGCCATGTCCAACAAGGCCGAGGGGGCTTTGGCCTGGGAGCAATGAAACCTACCTGGCAAAAGGCTATTCCAGCTGAACGTCGGCACCTGGTGGTGAGGAGGTGCGCCACCAGGAAGAAGCAGCCTTGTGTGCCAAAGCCACATCCCAAGCCAAACAAGGCTGCTGGATGACGAGGGATGGCGTTGAGAGGAGGAAGTAGAGAGCTGTGGACCATGGAGTCAAATAAGTTGAGCTTCATTATCAGAGCCACATATGACATCCTTCCCTCTCCCACAAACCTAAATCTTTGGCTGGGAGAGGATCCAGCCTGCCCCCTGTGTGCAGTTCCAGCAAACCTCAAGCACATCCTGGTCGGTTGTAAGACCAGCCTAACACAAGGCAGATACACCTGGCGACACAACCAGGTGCTGAGGTGTTTGGCAGCTGAACTCGAATTCAAGAGAGTTACCACCAACGCCATGCCTATCAATGCCCAGATAACATTCCCGCAAATACCATCCTTCATCCGGGAAGGAGAGAAACGGAGGACTAACCCCTCACCTCTCAACTCATGCCCACTGAACGCAGCCAGGGACTGGGAATGCGTGTTGACCTAGGCCAGAGGCTTTTGTTCCCAGTTGAAATTGCAGTTACCAACCTGCGACCAGACCTCGTTCTCTGGTAAGACTCCTGTCGGCGTGTTTTCATCATTGAGCTGACGGTCCCATGGGAGGAGGCTGTGGACGAGGCTTATGAAAGGAAAAAGCTTGGATATTCAAACCTTGCAGCAGAGGCAGAGGAGAGAGGTTGGAGGGCAAGGGTGTGGCCAGTGGAGGTGGGGTGCAGGGACTTTGTAGCCAGTTCCACCGCAAGGCTCCTGAGGGAAGTAGGAGTCAAAGGGCAGGCACAAAGGAGGGCAATAAAAGAACTTGCCAATGCCGTCGAACGGAGCAGTCACTGGCTGTGGCTGAAGAGGAAAGATGCTGTCTGGTCTGCCACGTGACCATCTAGAGATACACACCCAGGTCTGATCAACCTGTGGTGGGCCTGCCTCGACTGAGGGTGTCTTGTGATAAAAGGCCGAAACACCCAGTGACGTTGAGGCACACAACTGAAGATGTGTCTGATTGTTAGCAAAATTCACCTGGTGGTCATACCCAAGAATGTCAATTGTAGTGAAATCTTAGGGATTGTAACATTCTGTCCAAATAATCAATCTAACTTAAGTTCTTACCACTTTGTAAGAATGGCGCAAAACTCATATTTAATCCATAAGTAACTGTATGTTAACTATGAAGTAGGGAAATTATTTGTGAAGTGTATTGTGTTTAATTAGGATTGTGCGTATTAGACTTTCTTTAAATCTGTAGTTTTAGAAATAACTTTCTCTTCCAAAAGTGAAAATATATGTTTTGTGTGTAAGTATTGCGTGATTGCTGTGTGATGTGTATTTTATATTCTGAGAGGTGTTCTCTGAGAATTCGTTTTATATCTCTGTGGTTTTACTTCATTGAAATAAAATGATTTTGAGAAAAGCGGTTAAAGAAACCCACAGAGGGGAAAAGGGGCCAGAAAAGGGAAAATCATGTGACTATACGTGTTGTCAATCACTGGGAAGGATTCAGTTGATTGGTTAATGCAAGTAAGCTAAATGTAAGGTGAACCATAATGATTGATTAATAGTTTGCCACTCCTTTTGTACCATAATTGTCGTATACCTATATGATGTGTTACGTTTGTGTCAAAGCAGTAGTTCTTTTGACATGCCCCAGAGTTTCTAGCTCTTTGTTGGAAGGTTCAAAGAATTATCCAGCGCTGTCAGAATAAAGAATCAATTTCACAGAAACATCGAAACATAGAAAATAGGTGCAGGAGTAGGCCATTCGGCCCTTCGAGCCTGCACCGCCATTCAACATGATCATGGCTGATTATCCAACTCAGTATCCTGTACCTGCCTTCTCTTCATACCCCCTGATCCCTTTAGCCACAAGGGCCACATCTAACTCCCTCTCAAATATAGCCAATGAACTGGCCTCAACTATCTTCTGTGGCAGAGAATTCCACAGATTCACCACTCTCTGTGTGAAAAATGTTTTTTTCATCTCGGTCCTAAAAGACTTCCCCCTTATCCTTAAACTGTGACCCCGTGTTCTGGACTTCTCCAACATCGGGAACAAACTTCCTGCATCTAGGCTGTCCAACCGCTTAAGAATTTTGTACGTTTCTATAAGATCCCCCCTCAATCTTCTAAATTCTAGCGAGTACAAGGCGAGTCTATCCAGTCTTTCTTCATATTAAAGTCCTGACAACCCGCATGCCTACTTTCAATGACTGGTGTACCATGACACCCAGGTCTTGTTGCATCTCCCTTTTCCTAATCGACCACCATTCAGATAATAGACTGTTTCTGTTCTTGCCACCAAAGTGGAAAACCTCACATTTATCTAAATTATACTGCATCTGCCATGCATTTGCCCACTCACCCAACCTATCCAAGTCACCTTGCAGGGTCCTAGATCCTCCTCACAGGTAACACTGCCCCCAGCTTCATGTCATCCGCAAACTTGGAGATGTTGCATTCAATTCACTCGTCCAAATCATTAATATATATTGTAAATAGCTGGAGTCCCAGCACTGAGCCTTGCAGTACCCCACTAGTCACTGCCTGTCATTCTGAAAAGGACCCATTTGCTCCTACTCTTTGCTTCCTGTCTGCCAGCCAGTTCTCTATCCACATCAATACTGAACCCCCAATACTGTGTGCTTCAAATTTGCATACTAATCTCTTATGTCGGACCTTCTGAAAGTCCAGATATAACACGTCCACTGGTTCTCCCTCATCCACTCTACTAGTTACATCCTCGAAAAATTCTATATTATTCGTCAGACGATTTACCTTTAATAAATCCATGCTGACTTTGTCCAATGATTTCACCACTTTGCAAATGTGCTGCTATCCCATCTTTAATAACTGACTTAGGATTTTCCCCACTACCGATGTTAGACTAACTGGTCTGTAATTCCCCGTTTACTCTCTTCCTCCCTTTTTTAAATAGTGGGGTTACATTAGCTACCCTCCAATCCTCAGGAACTACTCCAGAATGTAAAGAGTTTTGAAAAATTATCACTAATGCATCCATTATTTCTGGGGCTACTTCCTTAAGCACTCTGGGATGCAGTCTATCTGGCCCTGGGGATTTATCAGCCTTTAATCCATTTAATTTACCTAACACCACTTCACGACTAACCTGGACTTCACTCAGTTCCTCCATCTCATTTGACCCCCGGTCCCCTGCTATTTCCAGCAGATAATTTATGTCTTCCTTAGTGAAGACAGAACCAAAGTAGTTATTCAATTGGACTGCCTTGTCCTTGTTCCCCATGATCAATTCACCTCTTTATGACTGCAAGGGACCTATATTTTTTTTCTCTTCTTTTCTAATCTTTTTCTCTTCACATATCTATAAAAACCTTTGCAGTCAGTTTTTATGTTCCATGCCAGTTTTCTTTCATAATCTATTTTCCCTTTCCTAATTAAGCCCTTTGTCCTCCTCTGCTGGACTCTGAATTTCTCCCAGTCCTCTGGTAGGCTGCTTTTTCTGGCTAATTTGCATGCTTCATCTTTTGTTTTGATACTATCCCTGATTTCCCTTGTTATCCACGGATGGACTACCTTCCTTGATTTATTCTTTTGCCAAGCTGGGATGAACATCGTGCCGGTGCCAAAACACTCCACTGCGGCGAGCCTCAACGACTTCCGCCCAGTTGCACTTACTCCCATCATCACCAAGTACTTCGAGAGGCTGGTCCTGGCACACCTCAAAGGCTGCCTACCTGTTAGGTACTCCCCCCCCCCCCCCCCCCCGTTGAATACTGTACTTACCTGTCTGTTTCTCTGCAGGCCGTGGCTGGGAGCCAGGAATCAAGGGGTTAACAGCTTGCCCCAGCTACATCAGGTGACTCATCGGGAGTTTGAAAAGGCAGAAGCTCCCAGAATTCTCTCTCTCTTCAAGATGGATCTCTGGCGGAAGAGATGCCGGGCTGAGCTGCATGAGGCCTGGCCGCATGGCACCGGACTTTGTATATTTGTGACATACGTTTGTAAATTAATGTTCTATTGGGACGGAAGGGATGACCTGAGAGTTTTCGGGTATGTTTGGTTCTGGAGTTAGGGTTATATAGGCAGTTTAGAGTCTTCAGTCCGACGGTCCATTAGGGGCTGGCTGGAGCACCATTATATATTATTTTATAGCCAATTCTGGTCCCTGACCGTGTTCTTTAAAATCAGGTTCGGGTTTTGTTTAGTGTTACAAATTAAATACTTTTTTTAAATATAAACTTGACCCTGGTTTTGATTTGTTACGCGACTTTGAGGAACCAGCCTTTGGGGGCTCGTCCTAAGCTTTGAGGACCCTAGACAGTTTGGGGTTTTTTTTTGGTTGACTTCTGGTGTCTGAGGAAGTCTGTGTTGTGAGGGGATTTTTTTTTTCTCTTCCATTTGTGGTGACATTTGTGCCCAGGGTTTGGCTGGTTTTTTTGGTCCGGACATTTGATATGGAGTTTAAAGTGGATGACTTTATCGAGGCTCCTAGTCAGGAGTTGTTTGACAAATGTACGAAGGAGCAGTTGTTATTGCTGGCAGACAGCTATCAGGTGTCTGTTGATAAGCATTTGAGGAAACAGGCTATAAAGTCGGTGTTATGGTCTGATTTGAAGAGGAGTGGGGTATTGCCTGCTGAGGAAGAAAGTCCTCTAGCTTCTACACAGCCCGGTCAGAAAATGGGGGACCTCATTCGATTGAAGGAGTTAGAGCTTGCAATGAAAAAGGAGGAGAGGACCTTAAGAGAGAAAGACCTTGAGATTAAACACCTCGAGATACGGGAAAAGGAATTGAATGCCTCCCGAGTTCCTTCTGGGGAAAGGGAGTTTGATATGAGCAAGAACATCCGCCTGGTTCCCCCATTTAATGAGAAGGATGTGGACAAATATTTCGCAGTGTTTGAACGGGTAGCTTTGTCCTTGAAGTGGCCTAAGGGCATGTGGACCTTGCTATTGCAGTGTGTCCTTGTGGGTAAAGCACGGGATGCGTACTCATCTTTATCTCTTGATAACAGTCTGGACTATGAGTGTGTGAAGTCTATGGTATTAAGGGCTTATGAATTAGTTCCAGAGGCGTGCCGGCAGAAGTTCCGGCACTTTAGGAAGTTTGCTAGTCAGACTTATGTGGAGTTTGCTTGGGAGAAGGAGGCACTTTTTGACAGGTGGTGCGCTTCTCAAGGGGTGAAGGATTTTAAGCTGCTGCGGGCCTTGATGATTATGGAAGACTTTAAGAACTGTCTCCCTGAGAGGGTTGCTACTTACCTTAATGAGCAGAAGGTGACAGAGGTGTCTAAGGCCGCGGTGTTAGCAGATGAATATGTATTGACTCATAAAACAGAGTTTGTTGGGCGGTCCAGTAGTTTTGGTGCGCAGCCGGTTAATCGTGGTGGTGTCGCCGGTGGCAGTGTCAAAGCTGTTTCTGTGCCTGCAAGTGGCAGCACAGTGACACAGGGGGGAGGTCCGAGCTGATAAGGTTGACGGAGGTCTCGGGTCTAAGGAAGGTCCTGTGTGCTACTATTGTAAAGAGAGCGGGCACATCGTAAGGTTGTGTCCCGTCCTGCTCAAGAAAAATGCAAAGCCTGTGGTTTTGGTTAGTTCACAAAAAGCACCTGTGGTTCCTGGGATGTCCGCGTCAGATGAATGTAGTCATTATGCTACATTCATCACAAAAGGTTTTGTTTCTCTAGAAAATGGAGGTCATAGAGTTCCAGTATCGATCTTGCGTGATACTGGTGCTACTAAGTCCTTTATATTGGATAGTGTACTGCCGGTTTCTGGGGAGTCATCAGAGAGACTCTGAGGAACTAGCCTTTAGGAGTCGTAACACTGCCTCCCACACTGGACCCCTATCAATTTGCATACCCCAAGAATAGGAGTACGGAGGATGCCGTCTCAACGGCACTCCACTCAGCCCTCTCCCACCTCGACAACAGAGCCACCTAGGTGAGAATGCTGTTCATTGACCACAGCTCAGCATTGAACACCATTATCTCCTCAAAACTGATCACCAAACTCGGCAACCTGGGCATCAACCCCTCCCTCTGCAAATGGATACTGGACTTCCTGACTAACACACCACAGTCTGTTAGGTTGGACAACCACACCTCTTCAACCCTGACCCTGAACACCGGCGTCCCATAGGGCTGTGTACTGAGCCCTCTCCTCCTCTCCCTCTTCATCTACGACTGCACACCTGTACATGGTTCTAACACCATCATCAAGTATGCAGATGATACAACGGTGATTGGCCTCATCAGCGACAACAATGAGTCAGCCTACAGGGAGGAGGTTCAGCTCCTAGCAGCATGGTGTGCTGACAACAACCTGGCCCTTAACTCCAAGAAGACCAAGGAGCTCATTGTGGACTATAGAAGGTCTAGGGGCTGCACGCACAACCCCATCCACATTAACAGGACGGAGGTGGAACGTGTTTCCAGTTTCATGTTTCTGGGGGTCAACATCTCCGATGACCTCTCTTGGACCCACAATACCTTGACACTGGTCAAGAAGGCTCACCAGATTCTCTTCTTCCTGAGGAGGCTAAAGAAGGTCCATCTGTCTCCTCAGAGTCTGGTGAACCTCTACCTCTGCACCATCGAGACCATGCATCCTTACCAACTGTATCACAGTATGGTATGGCAACTGCTCTGTCTCTGACCGGAAAGCACTGCAGAGGGGGGTAAAAACTGCCCAACGCATCACCGGTTCCTCACTCGCCTCCATTGAGTCTGTCCATAGCAAGCAATGTCTGCGAAGGGCACGCAGCATCGTCAAGGACTGCTCTCACCCCAGCCACAGACTGTTTACCCTCCTCCCATCCGGGAGGCACTGTTTACCCTCCTCCCATCCGTTGCCGGACCAGCAGGTTCAGGAACAGCTTCTTCCCTGCGGCTGTTACAATACTTAACTCTGCACCTCGGTGATTGCCAGTCACCCCCCCGGACACTCCTTCCCCCAGTATAATTGCACTACTGATACTGTTGCACATATGTATATATTTTACCGTTCATTATTCTAAGTTTGCTCTTCTGGGGAGATGCTAACTGCATTTCGTTGTCTCTGTATTTTAAACTGCACAATGACAATTAAAGATTGAATTGAATGCAGTCTTTAAATGTCTTCCATTGCATATCCACCGTCAACCCTTTAAGAATCAATTGCCAGTCTATCTTGGCCAATTCACGTCTCATACCCTCAAAGTTACCCTTCTTTTTCAGAACCTTTGTTTCTGAATTAACAATGTCACTCTCCATCCTAATGAAAAACTGAACCATATTATGGTCACCCTTGCCCAAGGGGACACGCACAACAAGACTGCTAACTAACCCTTCCTTATTACTCAATACCCAGTCTGGAATAGCCTGCTCTCTCGTTGGTTCCTCTACATGTTGGTTCAGAAAACTATCCCACATACATTCCAAGAAATCCTCTTCCTCAGCACCCCTGCCAATTTCATTCACCCAATCTATATGTAGATTGAAGTCACCCATTATAACTGTTTTACCTTTGTTGCACGCATTTCTAATTTCCTGTTTGATGCCATCCCCAACTCCTCTACTACTGTTAGGTGGCCTGTACACATCTCCCACTAGCGTTTTCTGCCCCTCAGTGTATCGCAGCTCTACCCATATCGGTTCCACATCCTCCAAACTAATGTCCTTCCTTTCTATTGCATTAATCTCCTCTCTAAACAGCAACGCTACCCCACCTAATTTTCCTTTCTGTCTATCTCCTGAATATTTAGACTTTAGAATTAAGGGACAGAAGTTTAGGGGTAACATGAGGGGAAACTTCTTTACTCAGAGAGTGGTAGCGGTGTGGAATGAGCTTCCAGTGGAAGTGGTGGCGGCAGGTTCGTTGGTATCATTTAAAAATAAATTGGATAGGCATATGGATGAGAAGGGTATGGAGGGTTATGGTATGAGTGCAGGCAGGTGGGACTAAGGGAAAAAAGTTGTTCAGCACGGACTTGAAGGGCCGAGATGGCCTGTTTCTGTGCTGTAATTGTTATATGGTTATATTGAATATCCCTGGATGTTCAGCTCCCAGCCTTGTTCACCCTGGAGCCATGTCTCCGTGATCCCAACTATATCATATTCATTAATAACTATCTGCACATTCAACTCATCCACCTTATTACGAATGCTCCTTGCATTGAGACACAAAGCCTTCAGGCTTGTTTTTACAACACTCTACCCCTTATACAATTATGTTGGAAAGTGGCCCTTTTTGATTTTTGCCTTGGATTTGTCTGCATGCCACTTTTACTTTTCACCTTGCTACCTATTGCTTCTACCCCCATTTTACACCCCTCTGTCTCTCTGCTCATGCTCCCATCCCCCTGCCACATTAGTTTAATCCCTCCCCAACAGCACTAGCAAACACCCCCCCAAAGACATTGGTTCCATTCCAGCCCAGGTGCAGACTGTCCTGTTTGTACTGGTCCCACCTCCCCCAGAACTGGTTCCAATGCCCTAGAAATATGAATCCCTCCCCATTTTTCAAGCCACATATTCATCTGCAATATCCTCTTATTTCTACTCTGACTAGCACGTGGCACTGGTAGTAACCCAGAGATAAAAACATTAATCCTTTAAAATAACCTTTACTAAAAAGCACTGTACCCTTAACTCACTGAACCCTTAACTTTAATTTCAACAGCAAGAGTTTGAATCAAGTTTTCTTGAATTGGACTGACAAAAGAAGTCAGTTTAACACAGATAGACCTTGCTTTCCCTCTCTCTCTATCCCCTCCCCCTTCCCAGTTCTCCCGCCAGTCTTACTGTGTCCGACTACATTCTATCTCTGTTCCTCCCACTCCCCTGACATCAGTCTGAAGAAGTGTCTCAACCCGAAACGTCACCCATTCCTTCTCTCCTGTTTTACCTGAATAATCTTGTCCAGTTTCGACCCATTCTCAGTTATTTTTATCGCCAATATTTTATACACCACCTACCCCCCCCCCCCCCCCACCCCACCTTGAATCTCTACTTTCCTGAAGAAGGGTCCCGACCCGAAACATCACCTGTTCTTTTTCTCCAGAGATGCTGCCAGTCCCGTTGAGTTACTCCAGCACTTTGTGTCTATCTCTTGCCTGGCATCTAGTGGGAGAGTCTCGGACCAGTTGAGGTCACAGCCTCAGAATTAAAGGACATTCTTTTAGGAAGGAGATGAGGAGAAATTTCTATAGTCAGAGGATGGTGAATCTGTGGAATTCTTGGCACAGAAGGCTGTGGAGGCCAAGTCTGTGGATAGTCGAGATGGGCAATAGAAAATAGACATCATAGAAACATAGCAGGCACGTGCCGTCAGGGTAGGCAAGGTAGGCACTGCCTACCCTGACTAAATTATAACATAGTAATAACTAAATATAAATAATAAAGGCATGGGAGAATTATGCCTATGTAAGAGATCACTTAGGTAGGCATAATTCTCCTTGCCTTTCATCCGCAGCGCTTGTAACACGGGAAGCTCTGTGCAGCCCACGTGCCGTCAGCGCTGCCTGAAGCCGTCACTTTCAAGCGGGGCTGAAGGCAGCAGAAATTCTGCCTTTGCAGCACTGCGCATGCGCATCAGTCTACTGCGCATGCGCAGCGCAGGTTTCTTGGCGGGGTTTTCATCTATGGTTTGTCGTGTACCAATGATGTGGGAAGTACATTTTGTGTTTATGTTTTTAAATACCGTATTTCCCGGGGTGTGGGGGTGGGGGGAGCGCTCCTTTTACAGCGTATGGGGAGTCTGGCCCGGGGTAAAGTTGCGGGGAGGGCATGAATGTTATGAATCAGGGGTCGCGGGCATCCATTTGCGACGCTCCTTGCACGGAGGTGTGCAATGCCACCGCTCTGAGGCCGGGGGGGGAGGGGGGGGGAGAAGAGAGAGAAGTAGCTCGGGTGGCTGAGCGGCCACCGGGCTGGACAGCGGAACCAGCCACCACCTTAGCTCCTTCTGCCGGTCCCCGCTCACCTCTGGCAGCTCTCCGTCTAAAAACCTCTCTCCTGCCACTCGCTGGCCTCACTCCTTAAATTCTTTAAATTCCGACAGCGCGATTGAGGTTACTCGGCTGTGCGAATTTAAGGATTTGCAAGAAGCTGCTGACATGAGCGAAGTCGGCGAACGGCAGGTGACAGGTGTTCCTACGGGGAGCACTGCCAAAGGTGAGCGGGCCGGCAGAAGGCGCTGAAGTGGTGACCAGTTCTGCTGTTGGGTCCCGGTGACCGCTCGTAGCTCCCCGAGCTGCTTCTATCCCCAGCTACAGTGCGTGGCTTCGCGCCCGGAGAGCTGCAGCAGCGGTGAGTGAGTTACTGGCAGTATCACCAACACCCTCCTTCTCAACACTCGTGCCCTCCCCACAACTTTACCCCTGGCACAGACTCTCCACACGCTGTGAAAGGAACTGTTCCCCCTATTGGTCTAGGACTAGGAAGCCTTGGGTAAATTGAAAAAACAATTGTCACTGTTTTTATTTATTTATTTATTTATTCAATGGGGAGAACAATCTGCGCATGCGCGGTTTAAATTTTTTTTTTTAAAGCGGTCTGACTGCCTACCCTGAGTAATTACTCACCTCACGTGCCTGAAACATAGAATCATAGCAAATAGGTGCAGGAGTAGGCCATTCGGCCCTTCGAGCCTGCACCGCCATTCAATATGATCATGGCTGATCATCCAACTCATTATCTTGTACCTGCCTTCTCTCCATACCCCCTGATCCCTTTAGCAACAAGGGCCACATGTAACTCCCCCTTAAATATAGCCAATGAACTGGCCTCAACTACCTTCTGTGGCAGAGAATTCCAGAGACTCACCACTCTCTGCGTTAAAAAAGGTTTTCCTCATCTCGGTCCTAAAGGAATTACCCCTTATCCTTAGACTGTGACCCCTTGTTCTCGACCTCCCCAACATCGGCAACAATCTTCCTGCATCTAGCCTATCCAACCCCTTAAGAATGGTGTAAGTTTGTATAAGATCTCTCCTCAGTCTTCTAAATTCTAGCGAGTACAAGCCAAGTCTATCCTGTCTTTCCTCATATGAAAGTCCTGACATCCCAGGAATCAGTCTGGTGAACCTTCTCTGTACCCCCTCTATGGCAAGAATGTATTTTCTCAGATTTGGAGACCAAAACTGTACGCAATACTCCAGGTGTGGTCTCACCAAAACCCTGTACAACTGCAGTAGAACCTCCCTGCTCCTATACTCAAATCCTTTCGCTATGAATGCTAACATACCATTTGCTTTCTTCACTGCCTGCTGCACTGCATGCCAACTTTCAAGCCAGGTTCAGATTCATGCCAACCTGAAGAAGGGTCTCGACCTGAAACGTCGCCTATCTCCTCCAGCTCCTTAGATGCTGCTGCACCCGCTGAGTTTCTCCAGCTTTTTGTGTAACCCTGCCAACTTTCAATGATTGGTGTACCATAACACCCAGGTCTCGTTGCATCTCCCCTTTTCCTAATCTGCCACCATTCAGATAATAGTCTACCCTCCTGTTTTTGCCACCAAAGTGGATAACCTCACATTTATCCACATTATACTGCATTTGCCCACTCACCCAGCCTATTCAAGTCACCTTGCAGCCTCCTAGCATCCTCCTCAGACCTAACACTACCTCCCAGCTTAGTGTCATCCGCAAACTTGGAGAAGTTTCATTCAATTCCCTCGTCCAAATCATTAATATATATTGTAAATAGCTGGGGTCCCAGCACTGAGCCTTGCGGTACCCCACTAGTCACTGCCTGCCATTCTGAAAAGGACCCGTTTACTCCTACACTTTGCTTCCTGTCTGCCAGCCAGTTCTCTATCCACATCATTACTGAACCCCCAATACCGTGTGCTTTAAGTTTGTATACTAATTTCTTTTGTGGGACCTTGTCGAAAGCCTTCCGAAAGTCTAGATATAACACATCCACTCTGCTAGTTACATCCTTGAAAAATTCTATAAGAATTGTCAGACATGATTTACATTTCGTAAATCCATGCTGACTTTGTCTAATGATTTCACCACTTTCCAAATGTACTGCTATCCCACCTTTAATAACTGACTCTAGCAGTGTCCCCACTACTGATGTTAGACTAACTGGTCTGTAATTCCCCGTTTTCTCTCTCCCTCCTTTTTAAAAAAGTGGGGTTACATTAGCTATCCTCCAATCACCAGGAACTACTCCAGAATCTAAGGGGTTTTGAAACCCCTATGCATCCACTATTTCTGTCGCTACTTCCTTGAGTACTCTGGAATGCAGACTATCTGGCCCTGGGGATTTATCGGCCTTTAATCCATTCAATTTACCGAACACCACCGGCTAACCTGGATTTCTCTCAGTTCCTCCACCTTATTTGACCCCCGGGCCCCTGCTATTTCCGGCAGATTATTTATGTCTTCCTTAGTGAAGACAGAACCAAAGTAGTTATTCAATTGGTCTGCCATGTCCTTGTTCCCCATGATCAATTCACCTGTTTCTGACTGCAAGGGACCTACATTTGTTTTAACTAATCTCTTTCTCTTCACATAGCTATAAAAACTTTTGCAGTCACTTTTTATGTTCCCTGCCAGTTTTCTTTCATAATCTATTTTCCCTTTCCTAATTAAGCCCTTTGTCCTCCTCTGCTGGACTCTGAATTTCTCCCAGTCCTCTGGTTGGCTGCTTTTTCTGGCTAATTTGTATGCTTCATCTTTTGTTTTTATACTATCCTTGTTATCCTTATCCTTGATTTCCCTTGTTATCCATGGATGCACTACCTTCCCTGATTTATTCTTTTGCCAAACTGGGATGAACAATTGTTGTAGTTCATCCATGCAGTCTTTAAATACCTTCCATTGCACATCCACTGTCAACCCTTTAAGAATCACTTGCCAGTCTATCTTGGCCAATTCACATCTCATACCTTCAAAGTTACCTTTGTTTAAGTTCAGAACCCTTGTTTCTGACTTAATTATGTCACTCTCCATCCTAATGAAGAATCCTAACATCGAGATAGACAATGGACCAGCTGGCAGTCGAGATTGTCAATAGACAATAGGCGCAAGAGTAGGCCATTTGGCCCTTCGAGCCAGCACCACCATTCAATGGGATCATGGCTGATCATCCCAAATCAGTACCCCATTCCTGCCTTCTCCCCTGACTCTGCTATCTTTAAGAGCCCTATCTAGCTCTCTCTTGAAAGCATCCAGAGAACCGGCCTCCACCACCCTCTGAGGCAGAGAAGTCAAAGAATGGGTGACGATCTTCAGACTGAGAGTCGGGGGAAAGAGATGACATATATTTTTAAGGCTGGGATGGAAGGGTCTCGACCCGAAACATCATCTATCTCCTTCGCTCCTTAGATCCTGCTGCACCCGCTGAGTTTCTCTAGCCTTTTGTGTACCCTCGATTCTCCAGCATCTGCAGTTCCTTCTTTAACACTTTGTCTACTCCACTGCGATATCTCCCCAAGATATGGAATTAACCTTGTAAACCTGCGCTGCCCTCCCTCAATAGCAAGTGATCATGTGACTTTATTGACACATGCGACAAGTCACAGGGAAATTCTTTGCTCGCATGTCCAGAGGTATGCAAACAAAATGCATAGAGTGGTGCTAGTGTGCGGGGATGGCGTGGACTTTGCGGGCCGAAGGGCCTAGTGTCCGCGCTGTATCTCTGAACTGAACTAAAATCAGATCCCCCGTTTGGCTCAGTTGGACCGAGGACCAGCGCCCTGGACCGGAACACGTCCTGATTGTTTGGATCGCCGGCCACGGATCGAGGGGCCTCTACCTGGGGGTCCGGTGAGCAGAACGGCTGCGGGAAGTATAGCTCAGCCTCGACGGGCTGCAAAGGCAAACCCACTGCGATCATTTATATCACGAGGACTGGAATACGAAAACAGAAATGTAATGCTGAGGCTCTAAGGCATTGGTCAGGTTACAAGGAATAGGAGTAGAATTAGCCCATTCAGCCCATCAAGTCTACTCCGCTGTTAAATAACGGCTGATCCATCTCTCCTTATTGCTATTGAGGGAGTGCAGCGTAGGTTCACCAGGTTAATTCGAAGGATGGCGGGACTGTCATATGCTGAGAGAATGGAGCGGCTGGGCTTGTATACTCTGGAGTTTAAAAGGATGAGAGGGGATCTTATTGAAACATATTATTGATCTTATTGATTCCTCCAGCCCCTAGAGCTCTACCTAACTCACTTAAATCCATCCAGTGATTTGGCCTCCACTGCCCTCTGTGGCAGGGAATTCCACAAATTCACAACTCTCTGGGTGAAAACGTTCTTTCTTACCTCAGTCTTAAATGGCCTCCCCTTTATTCTGGTTCTGGACTCGCCCAACATTGGGAACATTTTTCCTGCATCTAGCTTGTACAGCCCTTTAATAAGTTCCTATAACATCCCCCTCATCCTTCTAAACTCCAGTGAATACAAGCCTAGTCTTTTCAATCTTTCCTCATATGACAGTCCCACCATCCCAGGGATCAATCTCGTGAACCTACGCTGCACTGCTTCAATCACAAGGATGTCCTTCCTCAAATTAGGAGACCAAAACTGTACACAATACTCCAGATGTGGTCTCACCAGAGCCCTATACACAGTTGAACACAGAAGAACCTCTTTACTCCTCTTTTTCTGACCTCAGTCTTAAATGGCCTCCTCTTTATTATAAGGTTTGGACAGCCTAGAGGCAGGAAACATGTTCCCGATGTTGGGTGAGTCCAGACCAGGAGCCACACAGTTTAAGAATAAGGGGTAAGCCATTTAGAACGGAGACGAGGAAACACTTTTTCACACAGAGAGTGTCTGTGGCATTCTCTGCCTCAGAGGGCGGTTCTCTGGATACTTTCAAGAGAGAGCTGGATAGGGCTCGTAAAGACAGTGGAGTCAGGGGATATGGGGAGAAGGCAGGAACGTGGTACTGATTGGGGATGATCAGCCGTGATCACAGTGAATGGCGGTGCTGCTCGAAGGGCTGAATGGCCCACTCCTGTACCTATTGTTGGTTGTCCATAGATGGCCCTCGAAGGCAAACCCACTGCTATCATTTATATCACGAGGACACAAACAGAGATGTTTTAGCGGTCTGAAGAACGACAACTGGAGTTTCTAACAGATCCTTATTCGAAAGTTCGATTTCCAAGATACAGGTCCTTCGGACACGTCTGCCCACAACGGTGGTCAGCGCTGAATTAACGCGTGCAAGCAAAACCGCGCGGCCCCTCCCGAGTCCCGTGACCGCAGCTTCCGAACACCGGATTCGATCTCTGCGTACGCCAGCAGGCGCCGCTACGTGCCCCCCCCACCCCCCCCAGAATCCGCGGTACGGACACGCACAGGTAAACGGACGGTTTGACTGGAACGCGTAGTCCGAGGTCGCGGGGCGAGCATAACATTAGGGGCCAGCAGAACAGGACCGGACGGGCGTGAAAAACACATGAACGAGGGCCGGGCGTAACAAAGGGGATCGGCGAAACATGGGACCTGAGGTAACAGGTGCGGAGGGCGGTAAAACGGCCGGTGGACGTCCTCTACGGCGCGGAGAAGCCACTGTCACCGGGCTATCCTCGTCGACGCGTGCTGGCTTAAGGCGGCTCATGGAGACGAACTCCTCTCTGCCACCCACGTGAACGTCGTGGCACCAGTACTGAGCACCTTGTACGGACCCTCGTACACCTGCTGTAACGGCGAGCGGTGAGCTTCTCTACGGAGAACAACATAAGCACAATCCCGTAACATAGTCGGCACATGCACCGCAGACGGACCATGTCGGGAAGTGGGAACCGGGACCAACGCGCCCGCCCGCTCGCGAAGGTCCGCTAACAACGCTAAAACCGGGACCTCCTGGTCCTGGGGGACAGGCAAGAAATCCCCGGGAACTCGCAAAACCGAGCCGTAAACCAACTCGGCCGAGGAGGCTTCGAGATCCTCCTTAGGCGATGTTCGGATGCCCAGGAGGACCCAAGGTAACTGGTCGACCCAATCAGGGCCGGTGAGTCGAGCTTTCAACGCCGACTTGAGGTGCCTGTGGAAACGCTCAACCAACCCGTTGGACTCTGGGTGATAAGCGGTGGTCTGATGCAGCTTTGCGCCATACAGCTGCGCCACACCACACCCACGTGAACTGGGCCCCACGATCGGTAGTAATATCTGAGGGAACCCCGAAACCAGCTATCCAATTGGAGACAATGGCCCTCACGCATGCCTCAGGTGTCCGTTAACGGAATTGCCTCCGCCCACCTGGTAAACCTGTCCACGATGGCCAGTAAGTGGGTAGCCCCGCGCGAACACGGCAAGGGACCTACCAGGTCGACATGGATGCGCAGGAACCTGCCGTCTGGGACGGCAAAATCCTGGACCGGCGGGTGCACAAGTCTTTGCACCTTGGACGCCTGCCATTGGTCGGTGGGGGCGCAGCAAGCCGGTGCCCTGTCAGCAGCATGTTCATTTTATTTTCTACTTTTATAATTTTTTGGTATGTTTTAAAGTATGTGTTTAATATTTCTTTGTGTGTTTTGTGTGGGGGGTGGTGTGTGTGGGGGGTGGTGTGGGGGAGGGTAAGGGGTGAACCTTTTCGGTCGCCTCCTCCACGGAGAGGCGACTTTTTTCCAGGATAGGCGGCCTTTCCCGGAGACACGCCCGGGGCTTCAGCGTGGACTCTCGGCGTGGAGCGGGCGAGCCCTCGCCGGGGCTCGCCGGAGGGGAGCGCCCTGTTTCGCTGGCCCGCGGCAGCCTGCAGCCTGAAGCCGCGGTCCGCAGAGCTCCAGCTGGCGTGGAGTCCGCAGCCCGGGATCCCTCGTTGGGGACCCGAGGGAAGAAGTAGCCACCACCGCCGGCCCGCGCCCTACTTCTACCGCGGGTCCGGCGTGGACTTACCATCGCCCCTGGAGGGGAGCTTCGACCGCCGGCCCTGCGGTCTGCGGTGCTTCGGGCTGCGGCGCGGATGGAACTTTAAATCTTCGACCGCCGGCCTGCGGCCTCCACCAACCTGAAGCCGCGGTCTCCGTTGGGGAAGCACCAATTCAGGACTTACCTGGACTTTTACCTTGTCTACTCATCTGGACTCCCGCAGCGGCGACTGCGGAGGGTTGAGGTCCCGACCACGTGGGAAAATTGAGGAGGACTGGCCAAATTTTGTGCCTTTCACCACGGTGATGAATGCTGTGGTGGATGTTTTTGTTCAAGTTTTATTATGTATTGTGTGTTCTTTATCATTGTACCGCTGCTGGCAAATTCATTTCACTTGCACTTTATGTGCAATGTGACGAATAAAACCGTACTGTATTGTATTGTGTTGGATGCAGGAACGAGCCCACGCAGCGACCTGCTTCCTTAACCCGTGCCAGACGAACTTCGCCGCGACCAAGGCAGAGGTGGCGCGAATGGAAGGGCGCGCTAGGCTGTGGACAGTGTCGAAAATCCGACACCGCCACACAACCGGGACAATAGGACGGGCTTTGCCCGTGGAGATATCGCAAAGTACTAGCACGCCGGAGGCACCATAGGGCACTTCAACCAGCTTGAGTCCGGATTCAGCATTGCGGTAAACCTCCAAACCAGCATCTGCCTGCTGGGCTGCGTCCAGCTCCTCATAATCAACGCCTAAGCTAAGGGCTGAGACTTTGGGGAGCGCTGGACGGGATAAAGCATCAGCCACAACGTTCAGCTTCCCTGCCACATGCCGAATATCGGATGTGAATTCGGAAATGTAGGCGAGGTGCCATTGCTCTCTGGCAGACCAGGGCTCAGACACCTTGGTCAAAGCGAACGTTATTGGCTTGTGATCCGTGAATGCAGTGAAAGCGCGCCCCTCCAGAAAATAGCAAAAATGGCAGGTCTCGCTGGGTAAAGTGCGAGGAGCTCCCGGTCGAAAGCGCTATACTTAACTTTGGGAGCTCGCAGATGCCCGCTGAAAGATGCCAGAGGCACCCGCTCCATTCTCTCAGCATATGACAGTCCCGAGAATTAACCTGGTGAACGTATGCTGCACTCCCTTCTGTTCTGGTACGTTGCCTTGTTGAAACTGGACCTGGAAGTAAGCAAGCAGGTACAGCGGGCAGTGAATTAAGCAAATGGCATGTTGGTCTTCAGAACGAGGAGTTGAGTAGAGGAGCAAGGAGGTCCTACTGCAGTTGTGTTGGGCCCTGGTGAGACCACACCTGGAGCATTGAGTGCAGTTTTGGTCTCCTAATTTGAGGAAGGACATTCTTGCTATTGAGGGAGTCACCAGCATAGGTTCACCAGGTTAATTCCCGGGATGGCGGGACTGACATATGCTGAGAGAATGGAGCGGCTGGGCTTGAACACTCTGGAGTTTAGAAGGATGAGAGGGCATCTCATTGAAACATATAAGATTCTTAAGGGATTGTTTAGCATGGAAACAGGCCCTTCGGCGCACCGCATCCACGCCAACCAGCGAACCCCGCACATTGACACTATCCTACACCCACTAGCGACAGTTTTTACATTTACCAAGCCAATTAACCTGCAAACCTGTAGGTCTTGGGAGTGTGGGAGGAAACCGAAGATCTCTGAGAAAACCCACGCAGGTCAGGGGCAGAACCTACGAACTCCGTACAGACAGCACCCATAGCCGGGTCCCCAGCGCTGCATTCGCTGTAAGGCAGCAACTCCACCTCTGCGCCACTCAGACATGCGAGATGCAGGAAAAATATTCCCCATGTTGGGGGAGTCCAAAACCAGGGGTCACACAGTTTAAGAATAAGGCGTTGGCCATTTGGAACTGAGATTAGGAAAATATTTTTTCACCCAGAGAATCTGCGGAATTCTCTGCCACAGAAGGCAGTGGAGGCCAATTAACTGGATGTTTTCAGGAAAGAATTGGATTTAACTCTTAGGGCAAATCAAGGAATATGGGGAGAAAGCAGGAACCTACCTCAACAACGTACCTCGGTGACTGCCAATCACCCCCCCCCCGGACACTTATTGTTATTTATTCAAATCATTTGCTGTGTCGCTCTTCCAGGGAGATGCTAAATGCATTTCGTTGTCTCTGTACTGTACACTGACAATGACAATTAAAATTGAATCTGAATCTGAACGGGGTACTGATTTTGGATGACCAGCCATGATCATACTGAATGGCGGTGCTGGCTCGAATGGCCTACTCCGGCACCTAGTGTCTATGTTTCTATGGTTTTAATAAGCAACGTTGTGTGGGATGTTGTACAGCGAATTAAGTTCTCTTTGAGGTGTCATTTTTCTCTGGAAACTTCAGAACAGCTGTGTGAGTGAATCACACCATGGGGAAGAAATTGCATATGAAATCATATTGTGTATTAAACTAGCCTGTTCACTGCCTTCCCTCTGGGCTTTTCTGCAATCTCTCCTCCACCCTAGCCCTGTTTTTCTTGGAAGATAGACACAAAATTCTGGAGCACTGAGCGGGTCGACTGGTGAAGTCACGCCCATTCCTTCTCTCCAGAGCTGCTGCCTGTCTCGCTGAGTTACTCCAGCTTTGAGTTACTAGTTTGAGTTACTAGTTCTCATATGGCGAGAGATTCCTCCTCCCCAGAGATACTGCCTGTTACTGGACACTTGTGTGCAGTTTTGGACCCCTAATTTGAGGAAGGACATTCTTGCTATTGAGGGAGAGCAGCGTAGGTTTACAAGGTTAATTCCCGGGATGGTGGGACTGTCATATGCTGAGAGAATGGGGCGGCTGGGCTTGTACACTCTGGAGTTTAGAAGGATGAGAGGGGATCTTATTGAAACAGGGTTTGGGCACGCGAGGCACAGGAAACATATTCCCAATGTTGGGGGAGTCCAGAACCAGGGCCCCACAGTTTAAGAATAAGGGGTAAGCCACATTGAACGGAGATGAGGAAACACTTTTTCTCACAGAGAGTTGTGAGTCTGTGGAATTCTCTACCTCAGAGGCCAGTTCTCTGATTACTTTCAAGAGAGAGCTAGATGTGGGATGTGGGGAGAAGGCAGGAACGGGGTACAGTTTGGGGATGATCAGCCATGATCACATTGAATGGAAGTGCTGGCTCGAAGGGCCGAATGGCCTACTCCAGCATCTATTGACTATTGCCTAAAATGCTGGAGTATCTCAGCGGGACAGGCAGCATCTCAGGAGAGAAGGAATGGGCGACGTTTCGGGTTGAGACTCTTCTTCAGACTGATGTCAGGGGAGTGGGAGGAACAGAGATAGAATGTAGTCGGACACAGTAAGACTGGCGGAAGAACTGGGAAGGGGGAGGGGATAGAGAGAGAGGGAAAGCAAGGTCTATCTGTGTTAAACTGACTTCTTTTGTCAGTCCAATTCAAGAAAAATTGATTCAAACTCTTGCTGTTGAAATTAAAGTTAAGGGTTCAGTGAGTTAAGGGTTCAGTGAGTAAAGGGTACAGTGATTTTTAGTAAAGGTTATTTTAAAGGATTAATGTTTTTATAGTGTGAGTGAGTTGATTTAATTTGGGGGCAAGCCATGTATTTTTGAGATCGGCCCCGTGGTTTGCTCCTCCTGCAACATGTGGGAGATCAGGGATATGGTCGGTGTCCCTGGTGACTACGTTTGCAGGAAGTGTGTCCATCTGCAGCTCCATTGGCACCAACGATATAGGTAAAAAACGGGATGGGGTCCTACAAGGTGAATTTAGGGAGCTAGGAGATAAACTTAAAAGTAGGACCTCAAAGGTAATAACCTCTGGGTTACTACCAGTGCCACGTGCTAGTCAGAGTAGAAATAAGAGGATATTGCAGATGAATATGTGGCTTGAAAAATGGGGAGGGATTCATATTTCTAGGGCATTGGAACCAGTTCTGGGGGAGGTGGGACCAGTACAAACAGGACGGTCTGCACCTGGGCTGGAATGGAACCAATGTCTTTGGGGGGGGTGTTTGCTAGTGCTGTTGGGGAGGGATTAAACTAATGTGGCAGGGGGATAGGAGCATGAGCAGAGAGACAGAGGGGTGTAAAATGGGGGTAGAAGCAATAGGTAGCAAGGTGAAAAGTAAAAGTGGCATGCAGACAAATCCAAGGCAAAAATCAAAAAGGGCCACTTTCCAACATAATTGTATAAGGGGTAGAGTGTTGTAAAAACAAGCCTGAAGGCTTTGTGTCTCAATGCAAGGAGCATTCGTAATAAGGTGGATGAGTTGAATGTGCAGATAGTTATTAATGAATATGATATAGTTGGGATCACGGAGACATGGCTCCAGGGTGAACAAGGCTGGGAGCTGAACATCCAGGGATATTCAATATAACCATATAACAATTACAGCACAGAAACAGGCCATCTCGGCCCTTCAAGTCCGTGCTGAACAACTTTTTTCCCTTAGTCCCACCTGCCTGCACTCATACCATAACCCTCCATACCCTTCTCATCCATATGCCTATCCAATTTATTTTTAAATGATACCAACGAACCTGCCGCCACCACTTCCACTGGAAGCTCATTCCACACCGCTACCACTCTCTGAGTAAAGAAGTTTCCCCTCATGTTACCCCTAAACTTCTGTCCCTTAATTCTAAAGTCTAAATATTCAGGAGATAGACAGAAAGGAAAATTAGGTGGGGTAGCGTTGCTGTTTAGAGAGGAGATTAATGCAATAGAAAGGAAGGACATTAGTTTGGAGGATGTGGAACCGATATGGGTAGAGCTGCGATACACTGAGGGGCAGAAAACGCTAGTGGGAGATGTGTACAGGCCACCTAACAGTAGTAGAGGAGTTGGGGATGGCATCAAACAGGAAATTAGAAATGCGTGCAACAAAGGTAAAACAGTTATAATGGGTGACTTCAATCTACATATAGATTGGGTGAATCAAATTGGCAGGGGTGCTGAGGAAGAGGATTTCTTGGAATGTATGTGGGAGAGTTTTCTAAACCAACATGTAGAGTAACCAACGAGAGAGCAGGCTATTCCAGACTGGGTATTGAGTAATAAGGAAGGGTTAGTTAGCAGTCTTGTTGTGCGTGTCCCCTTGGGCAAGGGTGACCATAATATGGTTCAGTTTTTCATTAGGATGGAGAGTGACATTGTTAATTCAGAAACAAAGGTTCTGAAAAAGAAGGGTAACTTTGAGGGTATGAGACGTGAATTGGCCAAGATAGACTGGCAATTGATTCTTAAAGGGTTGACGGTGGATATGCAATGGAAGACATTTAAAGACTGCATTCAATTCAATCTTTAATTGTCATTGTGCAGTTTAAAATACAGAGACAATGAAATGCAGTTAGCATCTCCCCAGAAGAGCAAACTTAGAATAATGAACGGTAAAATATATACATATGTGCAACAGTATCAGTAGTGCAATTATACTGGGGGAAGGAGTGTCCGGGGGGGTGACTGGCAATCACCGAGGTGCAGAGTTAAGTATTGTAACAGCCGCAGGGAAGAAGCTGTTCCTGAACCTGCTGGTCCGGCAACGGATGGGAGGAGGGTAAACAGTGCCTCCCGGATGGGAGGAGGGTAAACAGTCTGTGGCTGGGGTGAGAGCAGTCCTTGACGATGCTGCGTGCCCTTCGCAGACATTGCTTGCTATGGACAGACTCAATGGAGGCGAGTGAGGAACCGGTGATGCGTTGGGCAGTTTTTACCCCCCTCTGCAGTGCTTTCCGGTCAGAGACACTGCAGTTGCCATACCATACTGTGATACAGTTGGTAAGGATGCATGGTCTCGATGGTGCAGAGGTAGAGGTTCACCAGAATCTGAGGAGAGAGATGGACCTTCTTTAGTCTCCTCAGGAAGAAGAGAATCTGGTGAGCCTTCTTGACCAGTGTCAAGGTATTGTGGGTCCAAGAGAGGTCATCAGAGATGTTGACCCCCAGAAACATGAAACTGGAAACACGTTCCACCTCCGTCCTGTTAATGTGGATGGGGTTGTGCGTGCAGCCCCTAGACCTTCTATAGTCCACAATGAGCTCCTTGGTCTTCTTGGAGTTAAGGGCCAGGTTGTTGTCAGCACACCATGCTGCTAGGAGCTGAACCTCCTCCCTGTAGGCTGACTCATTGTTGTCGCTGATGAGGCCAATCACCGTTGTATCATCTGCATACTTGATGATGGTGTTAGAACCATGTACAGGTGTGCAGTCGTAGGTGAAGAGGGAGAGGAGGAGAGGGCTCAGTACACAGCCCTATGGGACGCCGGTGTTCAGGGTCAGGGTTGAAGAGGTGTGGTTGTCCAACCTAACAGACTGTGGTGTGTTAGTCAGGAAGTCCAGTATCCATTTGCAGAGGGAGGGGTTGATGCCCAGGTCGCCGAGTTTGGTGATCAGTTTTGAGGAGATAATGGTGTTCAATGCTGAGCTGTAGTCAATGAACAGCATTCTCACCTAGGTGGCTCTGTTGTCGAGGTGGGAGAGGGCTGAGTGGAGTGCCGTTGAGACGGCATCCTCCGTACTCCTATTCTTGGGGTATGCAAATTGATAGGGGTCCAGTGTGGGAGGCAGTGTTACGACTCCTAAAGGCTAGTTCCTCAGAGTCTCTCTGATGACTCCCCAGAAACCGGCAGTACACTATCCAATATAAAGGACTTAGTAGCACCAGTATCACGCAAGATCGATACTGGAACTCTATGACCTCCATTTTCTAGAGAAACAAAACCTTTTGTGATGAACGTAGCATAATGACTACATTCATCTGACGCGGACATCCCAGGAACCACAGGTGCTTTTTGTGAACTAACCAAAACCACAGGCTTTGCATTTTTCTTGAGCAGGACGGGACACAACCTTACGATGTGCCCGCTCTCTTTACAATAGTAGCACACAGGACCTTCCTTAGACCCGAGACCTCCGTCAACCTTATCAGCTCGGACCTCCCCCTGTGTCACTGTGCTGCCACTTGCAGGCACAGAAACAGCTTTGACACTGCCACCGGCGACACCACCACGATTAACCGGCCGCGCACCAAAACTACTAGACTGCCCAACAAACTCTGTTTTATGAGTCAATACATATTCATCTGCTAACACCGCGGCCTTAGACACCTCTGTCACCTTCTGCTCATTAAGGTAAGTAGCAACCCTCTCAGGAAGACAGTTCTTAAAGTCTTCCATAATCATCAAGGCCCACAGCAGCTTAAAATCCTTCACCCCTTGAGAAGCGCACCACCTGTCAAAAAGTGCCTCCTTCTCCCAAGCAAACTCCACATAAGTCTGACTAGCAAACTTCCTAAAGTGCCGGAACTTCTGCCGGCACGCCTCTGGAACTGATTCATAAGCCCTTAATACCATAGACTTCACACACTCATAGTCCAGACTGTTATCAAGAGATAAAGATGAGTACGCATCCCGTGCTTTACCCACAAGGACACACTGCAATAGCAAGGTCCACATGCCCTTAGGCCACTTCAAGGACAAAGCTACCCGTTCAAACACTGCGAAATATTTGTCCACATCCTTCTCATTAAATGGGGGAACCAGGCGGATGTTCTTGCTCATATCAAACTCCCTTTCCCCAGAAGGAACTCGGGAGGCATTCAATTCCTTTTCCCGTATCTCGAGGTGTTTAATCTCAAGGTCTTTCTCTCTTAAGGTCCTCTCCTCCTTTTTCATTGCAAGCTCTAACTCCTTCAATCGAATGAGGTCCCCCATTTTCTGACCGGGCTGTGTAGAAGCTAGAGGACTTTCTTCCTCAGCAGGCAATACCCCACTCCTCTTCAAATCAGACCATAACACCGACTTTATAGCCTGTTTCCTCAAATGCTTATCAACAGACACCTGATAGCTGTCTGCCAGCAATAACAACTGCTCCTTCGTACATTTGTCAAACAACTCCTGACTAGGAGCCTCGATAAAGTCATCCACTTTAAACTCCATATCAAATGTCCGGACCAAAAAAACCAGCCAAACCCTGGGCACAAATGTCACCACAAATGGAAGAGAAAAAAAAAATCCCCTCACAACACAGACTTCCTCAGACACCAGAAGTCAACCAAAAAAAAAACCCAAACTGTCTAGGGTACTCAAAGCTTAGGACGAGCCCCCAAAGGCTGGTTCCTCAAAGTCGCGTAACAAATCAAAACCAGGGTCAAGTTTATATTAAAAAAAAGTATTTAATTTGTAGCACTAAACAAAACCCGAACCTGATTTTAAAGAACACGGTCAGGGACCAGAATTGGCTATAAAATAATATATAATGGTGCTCCAGCCAGCCCCTAATGGACCGTCGGACTGAAGACTCTAAACTGCCTATATAACCCTAACTCTACAACCAAAAATACCCGAAAACTCTCAGGTCATCCCTTCCGTCCCAATAGAACATTAATTTACAAACGTATGTCACAAATATACAAAGTCCGGTGCCATGCGGCCAGGCCTCATGCAGCTCAGCCCGGCATCTCTTCCGCCAGAGATCCATCTTGAAGAGAGAGAGAATTCTGGGAGCTTCTGCCTTTTCAAACTCCCGATGAGTCACCTGATGTAGCTGGGCCAAGCTGTTAACCCCTTGATTCCTGGCTCCCAGCCACGGCCTGCAGAGAAACAGACAGGTAAGTACAGTATTCAACGGGGGGGGGGGGGGGGGGGAGTACCTAACAGGTAGGCAGCCTTTGAGGTGTGCCAGGACCAGCCTCTCGAAGCACTTGGTGATGATGGGAGTAAGTGCAACTGGGCGGAAGTCGTTGAGGCTCGCCGCAGTGGAGTGTTTTTGCACCGGCACGATGTTCATCCCAGCTTGGCAAAAGAATAAATCAAGGAAGGTAGTCCATCCGTGGATAACAAGGGAAATCAGGGATAGTATCAAAACAAAAGATGAAGCATGCAAATTAGCCAGAAAAAGCAGCCTACCAGAGGACTGGGAGAAATTCAGAGTCCAGCAGAGGAGGACAAAGGGCTTAATTAGGAAAGGGAAAATAGATTATGAAAGAAAACTGGCATGGAACATAAAAACTGACTGCAAAGGTTTTTATAGATATGTGAAGAGAAAAAGATTAGAAAAGAAGAGAAAAAAAATATAGGTCCCTTGCAGTCATCAAGAGGTGAATTGATCATGGGGAACAAGGACAAGGCAGTCCAATTGAATAACTACTTTGGTTCTGTCTTCACTAAGAAAGACATAAATTATCTGCTGGAAATAGCAGGGGACCGGGGGTCAAATGAGATGAAGGAACTGAGTGAAGTCCAGGTTAGTCAGGAAGTGGTGTTAGGTAAATTAAATGGATTAAAGGCTGATAAATACCCAGGGCCAGATAGACTGCATCCCAGAGTGCGTATGGAAGTAGCCCCAGAAATAATGGATGCATTAGTGATAATTTTTCAAAACTCTTTGATAATTTTTCAAAACTCTTTAGATTCTGGAGTAGTTCCTGAGGATTGGAGGGTAGCTAATGTAACCCCACTATTTAAAAAAGGGAGGAAGAGAGTAAACGGGGAATTACGGACCAGTTAGTCTAATATCGGTAGTGGGGAAAATCCTAAGTCAGTTATTAAAGATGGGATAGCAGCACATTTGCAAAGTGGTGAAATCATTGGACAGAGTCAGCATGGATTTATTAAAGGTAAATCGTCTGACGAATAATATAGAATTTTTCGAGGATGTAACTAGTAGAGTGGATGAGGGAGAACCAGTGGATGTGTTGTATCTGGACTTTCAGAAGGTCCGACATAAGAGATTAGTATGCAAATTTGAAGCACACAGTATTGGGGGTTCAGTATTGATGTGGATAGAGAACTGGCTAGCAGACAGGAAGCAAAGAGTAGGAGCAAATGGGTCCTTTTCAGAATGGCAGGCAGTGACTAGTGGGGTACTGCAAGGCTCAGTGCTGGGACTCCAGCTATTTACAATATATATTAATGATTTGTGAATAATTTTTTTATTAGCAATAAACAATTCTCAATGTTTAAAACTGAGTTATAAACATCAACTTAAATCAATATTTGTACTCTAATGATTATTATCTTATTTTTTTTTTTAAATAAAAATGGGTAAAGAGAAATACCATTATTAATCAATAAAATTATAATTCCTTAATAATTATTTGGTATAAAAGAAAAAGAAAAAATGAAGAAAAAGAAAAAAGACATATTATGTATATATATCAATTAAAAGCCACACAATATATTATAAATGAAACAACTACAAATAATAATATCAGTAAAGACATGCATATATCCTGGTATACCAATACATTATTTTCATCAAATCCCGCAGGGTGTCAGTCGAGCCGTGATGCCAAGAACAGCTACTTCTCTAAATACTGTATATATGGAGACCATATCTGTTGAAAAGAATTATACTCGTCCAAAAGGACAAATCTGATTCTTTCCAACTGCAACGTCTCCAACATCTCTGATGCCCACATTTTAATTGTTGGGGATAATGTTCCCTTCCAAAATTTCAATATTATTTTTTTCCCTAATATCAAACAATAATCAAGGAAATTTCTTTGATCTAGTGTAAATATCAAATTAGCCTCTGGAATTCCCAGTATTATTAGCTTTGGGTCGGGTTCTAATTTAACCTTAAGAACTTCAGAAATTACTTTAAAAATTTCTGTCCAATAATAATTCAATTTAGGACATGTAACAAAACTGTGTGTTAAATTTGCTTCTAAATTCTTACATTTATCACAAATAGAGGAGAGATTAGGAAATATACTATTTAATTTGGCTTTCGAATAATGTAATCTGTATAATACTTTAAATTGTATTAATATATGTCTAGCATTTAACGAGCACCGGTGTATTCGTTGTAGACTTTCTTCCCAATTTTCTTTGGTTATAGGTGATCCAATTTCATTTTCCCATGCTTGACGATATATTTCAGTTATTGGATTCTCCTTATCCATAATGATGTTATATATATAAGCTATTAATTTTTCTGTGGTTGGATGCCAGTTAAACGATTCATCTAATAATCCTGGTTCCTTATTTTTAAAATCCTGTGTATTAGATTTAATATAATCTCTAATTTGGAAATACCTAAACAAATGCTGTGAAGACAATCCGTAGATATCTTGTAATTCCTGAAATGAAAGAAATTTTCCATTTCTATAAAGATGCTCTACCCTTGTAATTCCTAAATTATCCCAATGTCTGAACCCTCCATCCAATGTGGAGGGCTTAAATAATGGGTTATTCATAATTGGTAATCTAAATGAAAGGTTGTCTAAATGTAAAGTCTTGACTATTTGTTTCCAAATACGTCTATTATTATAAATGATTGGATTGTCCCTATAAATTTTTTTTTGAACTTCCTTTGGGGCAAAAATAATTGAATCTACGTTGAAAGGCAAACAATCTTCCTTTTCTATCTTTAGCCACGTTGGTTCCAGGTCCGTATTTACCCACCAAAAATTCATATTCTTAATCTGTACTGCCCAGAAGTAGTATAAAAAATTTGGAAGTGCTAATCCTCCGTTTATCTTTGACTTACATAAATGTTTTTTACTTATTCTATGATTTTTATAATCCCAGATAAAACTATTAACAATATTATCAATTTTTTTAAAAAAGGTTTTCGGAAGGAAAAAAGGGATGGCTTGAAACAGATATAATAATTGTGGTAGAAAAACCATCTTTATAGCATTTATTCTACCAATCAAAGATATAGGCAGTGTTTTCCAATATAAAATATTTTTTTTAAGTTTATCTAATAATTGAGGATAATTCGATCTAATTAATGAGTTATGAGATTTAGATACATTAATTCCTAAATATTTAATTTTGTCAGTAACTATTGATAATGGATATTGTTGTAATATGCTTAAATTTATATTAGTTATTGGCATAATATCACTTTTATTCCAATTAATCCTATATCCAGAAAATGTACTAAATTTATTTATAACATCAAACAACATTGGAATACTAATTTCAGGTTTTGTGATGTAAATCAAAACATCATCTGCATATAAGGATATTTTATTAATTGTTCTGTCAGTATTATAACCGTATATTTCAGGTTCTGACCTAATTCTTTCCGCCAAAGGCTCTATCGCCAAGGCAAATAATAAAGGCGATAACGGACATCCTTGTCTACATCCCCTAAAGAGTTTAAATTTAACTGATAGTATTTGATTAGTTAGAATTCTTGCAGTAGGATCTGAGTATAGGATTCTTACCCATTTACAAAATTGATCCCCCAATTGAAACTTTTCCATTATATTAAATAGATATAACCATTCCACCTGGTCAAATGCTTTTTCTGCGTCTAACGATATGACTGCTAATTCCGTATCTCGTATTCTTTTAGAATATATAATATTAAACAGGCGTCTTAAATTATGAGATGAATAGCGTTTTGGAATAAAACCTGTTTGATCATAATGTATTAATTTAGAGATCACCAAACTTAGTCTCCTAGATAAAACTTTAGCTAATATTTTTTGGTCTGTATTTAGAAGGGCAATCGCTCTATATGAACCAGGATCTTCCAGATCTTTATCTACCTTAGGTATAAGTGTAATTGTGGATTCATTTAAAGAGTCTGGTAATTTTCCTTGTTCATATGCATGTCTATACACTGTATGTAGTCTTGGAGAGATCAGATCTTGAAATTTTTTATAAAATTCTGCGCTCAGGCCGTCAGGTCCCGCAGCTTTTCCATTCTTTAACGAACCAATTGATTCTGCGATATCTTTCACTGATATTTCAGCATTTAACAAATGTCTCCCTTCCTGATCTAAACTCTTAATTTGACATTCTTGTAGAAATGTTTCCATTCCATCTGTTTGTCCTGTTAATTTTGATGAGTAAAGATTTTGGTAATATTGTAAAAATCTATCATTAATATCTTTTGGTATGGTCAGTATATTTCCTTGCATTGATCTGATTCCATGTATCGTTTTTTCATCGTCTAATTTTCTTAATTGTCGTGCTAGCAATTTATGCGGTTTATCACCAAATTCAAAATGCACTTGTTTGGTTTGTTGATAAAGTTTGATGACTTGATTAGAGTATATTTCGTTTAGTCTATACTTTGCTATTGCAATTTTATTACTTAACTCCTTAGAAGGGTGTTTTATATTCTCATTGTCTAGTTGTTTTATCTCCATTTCTAACTTCTGTTCCCTCTTTCGGTTTTCTTTATTAAAATATGCTTGTGCCGATATTATTGCACCACGCATGAATGCCTTAAATGTATCCCAAAGTAACAATGGTGAAATTTCAGGTGTGTCGTTTGTCTCAAAGAATAATTTAATCTGTTCTGTCACATGATTACAACAATCCTTGTCCTTCAGTATCTGAGGATTAAATCTCCAAGTCATGGTTTTATTAGATATATCTTTTAGTTTTATCTTAAATGTTAATGGTGCATGATCTGAAATAATAATATTGTGATATTTTGCATTGTACGCATAGGGAAGCAGTTTTGAGTCTATTAAAAAGTAATCTATCCTCGAGTAGGTTCCGAATACGGGCGAGAAAAAAGAATATTCTCGTCCGGATGGGTTCTCTAATCTCCAAATATCCTTAACGTTAGTTGAGTTAATGAAAGAATTTATAAGTTTACTTGAATTAGAAATAGCTTTCCTTTTTGTTGAGGATCTGTCTAAGTAGTTATCCAAAGTGCAATTTAAATCGCCCCCAATTATTAAATTATGTTGAGTGGATATAGGAATATTATTGAATATTTTCTTGAAAAATAATGGGTTATCGAAATTAGGAGCATATATATTCATAAGAATTACTTTTTTTGAGTATAATTCCCCTGTAATTATTACATATCTGCCCTCTTTATCTTCTATTATAGAACTTTGTTTAAAAGGTATACCTTTACGAATAATTATTGCAACTCCCCTAGATTTATGTATAAATGAAGAGTGATATACCTTTGAAATCCATTTAGCTGTTAATCTATATTGATCATCTCTTTTGAGATGCGTCTCTTGGAGGAAAATAACGTCTGATTTCAATCTATTCAGCTGCGCTAACACCTTACCCCTTTTAATTGGTTCATTAATTCCCTTAACATTCCAACTACAGAAAGTGATTCCATCATCCCCAGTCTTCAAATTCATATCTTGCATTTTAGTATTAGGGTGGTTTTTTTTGGAGTAGCCCTCTCGGCCCCTCCAGCTCAACAAGGCACCCAAACGTCAATCCGACGAAAATTACCAATCTCAATAATCCATATCCATGTCTATCTAAAATAACTATACGGTATTGTTCATAATTACATTCATATAATATATAACATAAATTCAAATACTTAATATATTAAAAAAAATAGAAAGTATAAGCGAAAAAAGAAAAAAGAGTGTTAAAAGGGTGCCCAAAGAAAAAAAAGACTACACTGATAGATTGTGTAGTGTGTGTTAGTGAACGCCACACTAACGTGGCGATTAATCTAATGACTTCCGTGTTTAAAAAAGATGTTAAATATTCCAGCTCCCAACTAGAATACTGTGTATATTGGGGTGGGGTACTAACTTTAAGGGTTTAGTAATTATTTCTATTATTCATGAAACTATTTATTAATTACTATTCTATTGTAATTAGTATTATGATAAATAATACTATGTTAGGGGAATTATTGAAATTCTACAAATTGATACCAAACCACTACTACATTCCCATTATCTTCCCTCTTTCTCAATGAATAATTCATAACCGCAGGTTAATGATAAAAGTCCAAAATGTTCAGTCGTCGTCTTCTTCCTCCCGTGATTCATCGTCTGTTTCCTCCTCTTCTGCCTTCTTCTGTATGCCTTGTGCGAACTTCAATGCATCAGTATGCTTAACGAAGCGGTGTTCCTCGTTGTCATAGGTCACTCTCAGTGTTGCTGGGTACATCAAGCCATATCTGAGATCCACTGTATTCTTTAAATTCCGTAGAATGCCTCTTGTTTCAGTGAATAAGGATCTTCTCTTAGCAACTTCCGCTGGGTAATCTCTGAAGATACTAATGTTATTTCCTTCGTATTTCAAATTTCTCTTTCTCATTATTATCTTCATCATATCTTCAAAGACGTGATCATACACCACCTTTACAATCATTTGTCTGGGTGGTGCACCTCTCCCAGGGACCCATCTTAAAGCCCTGTGGGCACGGCCCAACAGTGGTTCTTCATCCAATTCCAAAATGTCTTTTAGGAGTTTTGCAGCAAATTTTCGTGGATCTTGATTTCCTTCACAACCTTCAGTCAATCCTACAATTCGCAAATTCTTACGTCTTTGTCGGCCCTCCAAATCAATACATTTCTCATTTATTTTGCGAAGTAGTTCTGAGAGGCGTTTATTCTCGGCAAGTAACTTCTCAGTTTCCTTGGCACTTTTTACAGCAAAATCAGCCAAATCTTTAAGTGTATCATTATGTTGGTCAATTGTAATGGTAATAGGATCTATCTTATCATTCAGCATTTGTTCCAACCCAGCAACCTTGGCGTTTATCTCAGAGAATCGGTTTTGAAATTCAGCCTCCGTCTTACTTTTCCATTCGCTCATCATAATCTTTACCGTCTCGGTAACTTCTTTTGTTAATTCCACTTTAATTCTCTCCTGAGACACCAGAATCTCCGCTTTTAGATTTTTTATTTCATCTTTATATTCTTTCTTCATGTCTTTAAATTCATCTTTATATTCCTTCTTCAGATCTTTTATTTCTTTCACCAGTTTCTTCATCTCACCTATCATGGAATTTTTAAACTCTTCCATTTCCACTTTTCTCTGTGAGATTTCTTCCTGGGAGGCAGTTGGACTCGAGCCCGAGGCTTTGGTGGTGCCAGCCTCTCTTCTTAGGCCCGTTTTCTTCGGGGGAGGGGAGGAGTGCTGCATTTTTAATTTCTTACCGAAGTCGCGCGCCTGATGACGTCACGCAGCCTTCAATCGCACCGGAGCCGTTTTTAATCGATCTCCTGCGGTAAGTAGCGTTAGCACCCTCCTTTAGCCCCGTTTTTTTTGCAGATTTTTACGGAGCTGATCTAGCGCTGTTCTCCCCTAGAACATGGCGCCACCGGAAGTCCCATATATTAATGATTTGGACGAGTGAATTGAATGCAACATCTCCAAGTTTGCGGATGACATGAAGCTGGGGGCAGTGTTACATGTGAGGAGGATCTAGGAGGCTGCAAGGTGACTTGGATAGGTTGGGTGAGTGGGCAAATGCATGGCAGATGCAGTATAATTTAGATAAATGTGAGGTTTTCCACTTTGGTGGCAAGAACAGAAACAGTCTATTATCTGAATGGTGGTCGATTAGGAAAAGGGAGATGCAACAAGACCTGGGTGTCATGGTACACCAGTCATTGAAAGTAGGCATGCGGGTTGTCAGGACTTTAATATGAAGAAAGACTGGATAGACTCGCCTTGTACTCGCTAGAATTTAGAAGATTGAGGGGGGATCTTATAGAAACGTACAAAATTCTTAAGCGGTTGGACAGCCTAGATGCAGGAAGTTTGTTCCCGATGTTGGAGAAGTCCAGAACACGGGGTCACAGTTTAAGGATAAGGGGGAAGTCTTTTAGGACCGAGATGAGAAAAACATTTTTCACACAGAGAGTGGTGAATCTGTGGAATTCTCTGCCACAGAAGGTAGTTGAGGCCAGTTCATTGGCTATATTTGAGAGGGAGTTAGATGTGGCCCTTGTGGCTAAAGGGATCAGGGGGTATGAAGAGAAGGCAGGTACAGGATACTGAGTTGGATAATCAGCCATGATCATGTTGAATGGCGGTGCAGGCCCGAAGGGCCGAATGGCCTACTCCTGCACCTATTTTCTATGTTTCGATGTTTCTGTGAAATTGATTCTTTATTCTGACAGCGCTGGATAATTCTTTAAACCTTCCAACAAAGAGCTAGAAACTCTGGGGCATGTCAAAAGAACTACTGCTTTGACACAAACGTAACACATTATATAGGTATACAACAATTATGGTACAAAAGGAGTGGCAAACTATTAACCAATCATTATGGTTCACCTTACATTTAGCTTACTTGCATTAACCAATCAACTGAATCCTTCCCAGTGATTGACAACACGTATAGTCACATGATTTTCCCTTTTCTGGCCCCTTTTCCCCTCTGTGGGTTTCTTTAACCGCTTTTCTCAAAATCATTTTATTTCAATGAAGTAAAACCACAGAGATATAAAACGAATTCTCAGAGAACACCTCTCAGAATATAAAATACACATCACACAGCAATCACGCAATACTTACACACAAAACATATATTTTCACTTTTGGAAGAGAAAGTTATTTCTAAAACTACAGATTTAAAGAAAGTCTAATACGCACAATCCTAATTAAACACAATACATTCACAAATAATTTCCCTACTTCATAGTTAACATACAGTTACTTATGGATTAAATATGAGTTTTGCGCCATTCTTACAAAGTGGTAAGAACTTAAGTTAGATTGATTATTTGGACAGAATGTTACAATCCCTAAGATTTCACTACAATTGACATTCTTGGGTATGACCACCAGGTGAATTTTGCTAACAATCAGACACATCTTCAGTTGTGTGCCTCAACGTCACTGGGTGTTTCGGCCTTTTATCACAAGACACCCTCAGTCGAGGCAGGCCCACCACAGGTTGATCAGACCTGGGTGTGTGTCTCTAGATGGTCACGTGGCAGACCAGACAGCATCTTTCCTCTTCAGCCACAGCCAGTGACTGCTCCGTTCGACGGCATTGGCAAGTTCTTTTATTGCCCTCCTTTGTGCCTGCCCTTTGACTCCTACTTCCCTCAGGAGCCTTGCGGTGGAATTGGCTACAAAGTCCCTGCACCCCACCTCCACTGGCCACACCCTTGCCCTCCAACCTCTCTCCTCTGCCTCTGCTGCAAGGTTTGAATATCCAAGCTTTTTCCTTTCATAAGCCTCGTCCACAGCCTCCTCCCATGGGACCGTCAGCTCAATGATGAAAACACGCCGACAGGAGTCTTACCAGAGAACGAGGTCTGGTCGCAGGTTGGTAACTGCGATTTCAACTGGGAACAAAGCCTCTGGCCTAGGTCAACACGCATTCCCAGTCCCTGGCTGCGTTCAGTGGGCATGAGTTGAGAGGCGAGGGGTTAGTCCTCCGTTTCTCTCCTTCCCGGATGAAGGATGGTATTTGCGGGAATGTTATCTGGGCATTGATAGGCATGGCGTTGGTGGTAACTCTCTTGCATTCGAGTTCAGCTGCCAAACACCTCAGCACCTGGTTGTGTCGCCAGGTGTATCTGCCTTGTGTTAGGCTGGTCTTACAACCGACCAGGATGTGCTTGAGATTTGCTGGAACTGCACACAGGGGGCAGGCTGGATCCTCTCCCAGCCAAAGATTTAGGTTTGTGGGAGAGGGAAGGATGTCATACGTGGCTCTGATAATGAAGCTCAACTTATTTGACTCCATGGTCCACAGCTCTCTCCATGTGATCTTCCTCCTCTCAACGCCATCCCACGTCATCCAGCAGCCTTGTTTGGCTTGGGATGTGGCTTTGGCACACCTGGCTGCTTCTTCCTGGTGGCGCACCTCCTCCACCACCAGGTGCCGACGTTCAGCTGGAGTAGCCTTTTGCCAGGTAGGTTACATTGCTCCCAGGCCAAAGCCCCCTCGGCCTTGTTGGACATGGCCCACTGTGTTCCGGTGTTGGAGGGCGGATTTTGCGTCCAGTACCACTGCTGCTGGAGTCCATTTCATAGAAAAATAGAAATTAGGTGCAGGAGTAGGCCATTCGGCCCTTCGAGCCTGCACCACCATTCAATATGATCATGGCTGATCATCCAACTCAGTATCCCGTACCTGCCTTCTCTCCATACCCTCTGATCCCCTTAGCCACAAGGGCCACATCTAACTCCCTCTTAAATATAGCCAATGAACTGGCCTCAACTACCCTCTGTGGCAGAGAGTTCCAGAGACCCACCACTCTGTGTGAAAAAAGTCCTTCTCATCTCAGTCCTAAAGGATTTCCCCCTTATCCTTAAGCTGTGACCCCTTGTCCTGGACCTCCCCAACATCAGGAACAATCTTCCTGCATCTAGCCTGTCCAACCCGTTACGAATTTTGTAAGTTTCTATAAGATCGCCTCTCAATCTCCTAAATTCTAGAGAGTATAAACCGAGTCTATGCAGTCTTTGTTCATAAGACAGTCCTGACATCCCAGGAATCAGTCTGGTGAACCTTCTCTGCACTCCCTCTATGGCAATAACGTCCTTCCTCAGATTTGGACACCAGAACTGTACGCAATACTCCAGGTGTGGTCTCACGAAGACACTATACAACTGAAGTAGAATCTCCCTGCCCCTGCACTCAAATCCTTTTGCTATGAAAGCTAACATACCATTTGCTTTCTTCACTGCCTGCTGCACCTGCATGCCTACTTTCAATGACTGGTGTACCATGACACCCAGGTCGCGCTGCATCTCCCCTTTTCCTAATTGGCCTCCAACCCTAGCAACAACCCTGTTGCTAGGGTTGGAGCGACACCTCTTATTATTGGGTCCTGGGACTCTGTTAGTATCATGTCCAGCCTCACTTTGGCACATTTGTACTCCTCCACCAGGCTTGAGACTGGCAGTGAGAGGGCTCCATTCCCACAGAGCCCAAGCCACTTCCGCACTTGTGAGTTCATCAGTCTCTCCAGCTGCTTGGCATGGGATAAAGTGACCTCGTAGATGGTAATTGGCCACATGAGTGGGGGCAGTAGACCGAATTGAAGGCACCAAAGCTTCAGCTTCCCTGGGAGAGCAGTATTGTTGATTTGCTTGAGGCCACTGATTGTATCCTGCCTGAGTTGTTCTACCTGCTCTGCATCCTTGAAGTATGCGGTGTACCATCGCCCGAGGATTTTGACAGGCTTCTCCAGGACAGTTAGTATTGTCTCGTTATTGATGCGGAACCTTTCGTCAGTGAGCCGGCCTTTGACGATGGAAAAACTGCAGGATTTGCTGGGTTTAATCTCCACTCGTGCCCATTTGATCTTTTCCTGGAGTTCATCCAGCAGGCGTTTGGTGCATGCTTTTGTTGTTGTTATTCTGGTCATGTCATCCATGTATGCCCTGATTGGAGGAAGACGCGGCCCACTCTTCAAGCGTTCCCCACCGACCACCCATTGTGATGCTCGAATGATGAGCTCCATTGCCATGGTGAAAACCAGAGGAGAAATGGTGCAGCCTGCCATTATGCCTACCTCAAGGTGCTGCCAGGCAGTGGTGTTGTCCTGTGTTGTGACGCAGAACTGGAGGTCCTGGAAGTAAGCTTTTACCAGCTTTGTGATGACCTCTGGGACCTGGAAGAAATTAAAAGCTGCCCAAAGAGTCTCATGGGGCACCGAACCAAAGGCATTGGCTAGATCTAAGAAAACCACATGCAAATCTCTCTTTTCCTTCTTGGCAGTTTGTATCTGGTGCCAGATGACGTTTGCATGTTCCAGACATCCTGAGAAACCACGTACCCCTGCTTTCTGCACTGACGTGTCAATGAAGTTGTTGCTCTGCAAAAATGCTGAGAGTCTTTGGGCCACAACACCAAAGATGATCTTTCCTTCCACGTTCAGAAGGCTGATCTGGCGGAATTGGCTAATGGTTGAAGAGTTTTTTTCTTTGGGAATTAAGAACCCTCCTGCCCTTCGCCATGCCTGAGGTATGATTCCTTTCCCCCATGCCACTTTCGTTAACTTCCAAAGGTATTTCAGGGCACCAGGGGTGTTTTTATAGAGCCTGTATGGAATGCCGTTGGGCCCTGGGGCTGATGCTGTTCTTGTCCGTTTCACTGTGCTCTCCACATCTTTCCATGTAGGAGGCCTTACGTCCATCTGGTGCTCAGGTGGGTGGATAGGTGGCATGTCATCTGGAATGGTGACTGGCTCATGCCTTAGGTTGTCAGAGTACGTCTTCCTCAGGTGCTCCTCCAGTTCCCTTACAGGTACTCTCAGGATCCCGCTCTTCTCCTTGACAAAGAGGCTTTTGACAAACTTATATGGATCTCTGTAGAAACTTGTCCTCGCCCGTTCTTTCTTCTTGTGTTGCTTTCTCAGGCATTCTGCTCTTCGCAGGATTGCCAGGCGCTGCTTTATTTCTGCCTGCAGTGTCTCGAGTCCTTTCCTTTCTGCCTCTGTGGCCTTCCTCCACTGTTTTCTCAGCTGCCTCCTTTCTTTCACCAGTCTTTTGATCTCCTGCTGCCTCCTGGACTTGTACTGGAGTTCTGGTTCCTTCTGTGTTCTCTGTTTCACGACCTTCACCCCAGATTTCTCCGCCTCAAAGTTGTATATGGTGTCTCCCATCTTCTCCAGTTTTCTTTCCACACATCCCTTCAATCCTTCCAGAAGATGGACGAGGTCAGTGTTAACGGTCTCCCACTCTTTCATCTGGCAGAATTTAGGCCACAAGATTTGTGGCTTTTTCCCTTCCATTTTCCTTTCTACCACTGACTGTGGCCGGTTGGGCTCTGGCCTCGTGTCTGTTGGTGGTACTGTACCTGGTTGAGCTTCGCCTGGGGTGCTGATACCCTGTGGACTGTGGTGGTTATCCTGCCACTGGGCTTCACTCGACTGATTTGGCCGACCTCTTAGAAAGTAGTGGTCAATGCAAGGCCCCACACCAAACTCTCTCAGGCACTTTTTCCTGCCCTGGTGGATCTGGAGACCCTTCTCTGATGTTAACTTTTCCCAGCCACAGATACAACTTCGTACCTTATGTCCTGCCGGTGCTGCTGCTTTGTCAATTGCTGTGCTAGTAATACTCATAGTCGATTCCGTTCCTAGGTCTGTTGCAGTGTGGTCTGTCGATGAGTCATCTTCCACCCCCGCTCACGCAAACTCAAGGGGCATTCTTCGTTTTGTTTTTTTAGTAGCAATATGTGGGTGGATCCAAAACGCTGATTAGCGATGGATCCTGTTGGCATGAGGAGCTAGCCCATGCCAGCCCTGGTGGGGTATATTTATTTCTTATTTCTACAATCCCCAACCACACATTGTCACACTTGATTAATTATAATCGCTTCTTCCCAAGCTCTGGTCTAGTTTAATTACAACCCCCCCCCTTTTATCTCTGGATGAAAGGAATGTAAGGCCTCCTCACTAATAGCATTCCACACACCAAATGGAAAATTATCAAAACAGAGTTACTTTCTCAGTTTTCTATAAACATTAGAAACCACCCTTTTACAAATGTCACACAACCATCACCTATGCCTTATCTCTTATTTCAACACAAATAGATTTAAACAGCACAAACCAGATCACAGACTAGTATCTAGCCTTGGTGCCCACGACCCAATATAGACAACCATAAATTCCCTTTATAACACACCCGAGCTCAAAAATGTACCATAAAGAAAGAACACATGATGCTCATGTCTTGAGAAGAAACCCATCAATGACCTATACTCTAAACACCAACTAAACCAAAAACATCTTCTGACAGTTATAGCCGCTTCAAAGCAAACAAAGCTAAGCCTATTTACATCAACATCTCCATGTTATAACAAGCCATCTGTTCTCCTGTGTGTGTGTGAGTGTGAGTGTGAGTGTGTTCTTTATCCCTTTGTGGACTACGTATTTTTGAAAACCTCCGCTCCAAGTCCTTCTCTTGCAACTTAACATGTTCCTCACACAGAAATTGTCATTTGAGCAATTTTGCTGTATAGTATAAGTTAGAGAAGTCAATGTTCATACCGCTGGGGTGTAAGCTGCCCAAGCAAAATATGAGGTGCTGTTCCTCCAATTTGCATAGGGCCTCACTCTGACATTGGAGGAGGCGCAGGACAGAAAGGCCAGTGTGGGAATGGGAGGGGGAGTTGAAACACTCAGTCCGCCTAAACCTACCTGATGTCCTGTTTGCCAAACGCTTTAACTCCCCCTCCCATTCCCACACAGACCTTTCTGTCCTGGGCCTCCTCCATTGTCAGAGTGAGGCCCAGTGCAGATTGGAGGAACAGCACCTCATATTTCGCTTGAGTAGCTTATACACCCCAGCGGTATGAACGTTGACTGCTCCAACTTCAAGTAACCCTTGATTTCCCACTCTCTCCATCCCCTCCCCCTTCCCAGTTTTCCGACCAGTCTGACTGTCTCAGACTACATTTTTGCTCTGTTTGCTTTGTTGTCCTCCCATCTATTCCACATGTTCCTTGATCTCAATCCCCTTTGATGCCCTGTTTTCATGCCTTGCACTTCCTTATCTATGTATCTCCCTCTCCCCTGATAACAGTCTGAAGAAGGGTCTTGACCCGAAATGTCACCCATTCCTTCTCTCCAGAGATGCTGCTGGACTCACTGAGTTACTCCAGCATTTTGTGTCTATCTTTGGTTTAAACCAGCATCTGCAGTTCCTTCCTGCACATAAAAATATGATATGACATGTACATATTTAATATAAAATTAGATGATTTTATGATTGTTATATATGGTACAATATATTATATCAAATATTATAATATAATGAATAATATAACATAATAACAAACGATAACAAATAGGCTTTAGGAGAGCTCCCCTCCCCTCACCCCACTCACCATCAACAACACCACAGTCACATCTGTGGAGTCTTCTAAGTTCCTGGGAACCATCATCTCCAAGGACCTTAAGTGACTCCACAATCAAAAAGGCACAACAGAAGATGTACTTCCTGCGGCAGCTGAGGAAGCACAATCTGCCACAGGCAATGATGGTCCAATTCTATACGGCCATCGTAGAGTCTGTCCTCGCCTTATCCATCATGGTCTGGTTTGGCTCAGCCACCAAGCACGACACCCGGAGGCTGCAGCGAATCGTCCGATCAGCTGAGAAGGTTGTTGGCTGCAACCTTCCCTCCATTGATGAACTGTACGCTGCAAGGGCCAGGAGGCGAGCGGGCAAGATCATCTCTGACTCCTCTCACCCTGGCCACTAACTCTTTAAATCACTTCCCTCTGGAAGGCAACTCTGGACTGTCAAAGTTGCCACAGCCAGACATAAAAACAGTTTTTATCCACCAGTAGTTGCTCTACTCAACAGCCAAAAATCTGTAGCCTCCCTTTGATCTGGTGATTTGTTGGTTCACATGCTTGATCAATGGTGTTTTATCATTAATGTTTTATTATTATTAATGTTTAGTGTTTTCTGAGTCATTCCTAACTGTCACTGTATGTCATGTTGTTACTTGTGAGAGGGGATGAGAGGGGCTCTCATTGAAACATACAAGATTGTAAAGGGCTTGGATACGCTAGAGGCAGGAAACATGTTCCCAATGTTGGGGTAGTCCAGAACCAGGGGCAACAGTTTAAGAATAAGGGGTAAGCCATTTAGAACGGAGATGAAGAAACACTTTTTCTCACAGAGAGTAGTGAGTCTGTGGAATTCTCTGCCTCAGAGGGTGGTGGAGGCCAGTTCTCTGGATGCTTTCAAAAGAGAGCTAGGTAGGGCTCTTAAAGATAGCGGAGTCAGGGGATATGGGGAGAAACAGGAACGGGATACTGATTAGGGATGATCAGCCATGATCACATTGAATGGCAGTGCTTGCTTGAAGGGCCGAATGGCTTACTCCTGCACTATTGTCTATTGTCTGTCTATTGCCTACTTGTGGGCAGAGCACTAAGGCAAATTCCTTGTTGGCTTGCAAAGTGAATACATGTCCAATAAACTTATTTACTTAATAGAAAATACTATAATACTAGACTACGTGGGACCCGATGGGTCCCAGCATCACATTGGAGGGCTGGTCACCCAACACAATATTCCACCTCCACCAATTCCAATATTGCTGGCCAGTGGGGAGGGGGGGGGGGGGGCTTTCTGTTGCGTTAGTATGGGTGTTGTGGGCTGAAGGGACTGGTTTCCAGAGGGCTCGTATGGACATTGTGGGCCGAATGGATTCTTGGGCTGGCAGCTTGGTCACTGAGGCCTGGCAGGCTTGCAGCTGAGAAACTGCTGGCAGACTGTGTGAGAGAGAAGGGGGAGAGGATTGACTGAATAGATTATTGGGCTGACAGTTCGGTCACTTACAGCTGGTGGGCTGGCAGTTCACTTACTCACTGCTGGTGGGCTGGCAATTCACTTACTCACGACTGGTGGGCTGCCAGTGCAGTCACTCACAGCTGATTGGCTGGAAGTATCCTTAAAAAGATCACCAACCGTACGTGGGTTTTTAATTACATTTTACTCAGCAAATTGACAATATCCTATTGAAAGGGAGTGGGTGTTCAAGCCAATTGGGCAAACACTTTGCAAGCCAACAAAACATATTTTCTGAAAGCCCTTTAAAAAGCCAATTGGGCAAACACTTTGCAAGCCAACAAAACACATTTTCTGAAAGCCTCTTAAAAAGCCAAAAAGCCAATTGGGCAAACTCTTTGCAAGCCAACAAAACACATTTTCTGAATGCCCTTTAAAAAGCCAAAAAGCCAATTGGGCAAACACTTTGCAAGCCAACAAAACACATTTTCTGAAAGCACTTTGAAAAGCCAAAAAGCCAATTGGGCAAACAATTTGCAAGCCAAAAAAACACATTTCCTTAGAGCCTTTTAGAAAGCCATAAAGTCATTTGGGCAAACATTTTGCAAGCCTACAAAACACGTTTTCTGAGAGCCCTTTAATAAGCCAAAAAGCCAATTGGGCAAACACTATGCTAGCCAACAAAACACGTTTTCTGAGATCCATGTAATAGCTAAGCTAATTGGGCAAACACTTTGCTAGCCAACAAAACACATTTTCTGAAAGTCCTTTAAAAAGCCAAAAGGCCAATTGGGCAAACACTTTGCAAGCCAACAAAACACGTTTTCTGAGAGCCCTTTAATAGCCAAGCCAATTGGGCAAACACCTTGCAAGCCAACAAAACACATTTTCTGAAAGCCCTTTAAAAAGCCAATTGGGTAAACACTTTGCAAGCCAATAAAACACATTTTTCTGAAAGCCCTTTAAAAAACCAAAAAGCCAATTGGGCAAACACTTTGCAAGCCAACAAAACACATTTTCTGAAAGCCCTTCGAAAAGCCAAAAAACCAATTGGGCATACAATTTGCAAGCCAAAAACACACATTTTCTGAAAGCCCTTTAATGAGCCAAAAAGCCAATTGGGCAAACACTTTCCAATCCAACAAAACACATTTTCTGAGAGCCCTTTAATAGCCAAGCCAATTGGGCAAACACTTTGCTAGCCAACAAAACACGTTTTCTGAGATCCCTGTAATAGCTAAGCTAATTGGGCAAACACTTTGCTAGCCAACAAAACACATTTTCTGAAAGGCTTTTAAAAAGCCTAAACGCCAATTGGGCCAACAATTTGCATGCCAACAAAACACATTTTCTGAAAGCATTTTAAAAAGCCATAAAGTCATTTGGGCAAACACTTTGCAAGCCAACAAAACACATTTTCTGAAAGCCTCTTAAAAAGCCAAAAAGCCAATTGGGCAAACACTTTGCAAGCCAACAAAACACATTTTCTGAATGCCCTTTAAAAAGCCAAAAAGCCAATTGGGCAAACACTTTGCAAGCCAACAAAACACGTTTCCTGAGAGCCGTTTAATAGCCAAGCCAATTGGGCAAACACTTTGCAAGCCAACAAAACACATTTTCTGAAAGCCCTTTAAAAAGCCAATTGGGCAAACACTTTGCAAGCCAATAAAACACATTTTCTGAAATCCCTTTAAAAAACCAAAAAGCCAATTGGGCAAACACTTTGCAAGCAACAAACACATTTTCTGTAAACCACATCCCGGGGACTCACCATGGAGTAGACGTGCATTCAGTGTTATTCGCTGCTCAGAGAGCCGTGACCCTCTCTTCCTCCGTCTGGCAGAGACTGAGTGAACCACAAAAGCACAAAATCCATTTTGTGAAGACAAACTCTTTAAAAAGGCGAGGCAAACAATTGGGCTGCAGCCACCTGACAACCAAAATTCATTTTGTGAACACAAACTCTTTTTATTTATTTATTTATTTATTTTAATATATATATTTATTAGAGGCACCGTAAGTTACATCAGTGTACATCCCATATATAGTATTACAATCATTGTACCCCTTAACTTTTTAAGGCTTTAGAAAAGAAAGAAAAGAGAAAGAAATATCAACAGAGAAAGTAGGAGAGTAAAAAAGAGTTGTGAAAGTGAAAAAGCATGGCACAGGGAAAGGGAACCCTTGTGCGAAGAGTTAGAGAAAGGAGATTAAGAGATAGACCCTGAAGAGGAAAATAAAAATAAGGGAAAGAAAGAGAAGGAAAAAAGAAAAGCCAGTTACTTTATTGTAAACATCTCGCAAAAGGAGTCTACCAACTCAACAGTTTTTCTTCCCCCTTTACCAAGACCCGACACCGGTACTTTTTTGAGGTATTCTTGCACGTTATCCTTGTAGTAGATTTATAAATGCAGACCACGTCTTATAGAAACAGTCTGATTTTCCTGCCAGTTGGAGTCTCATATCGGAGCCTGCACCGCCATTCAATATGATCATGGCTGATCATAAAAACTCAGTATCCCTTACCTGCCTTCTCTCCATACCCCCTGATCCCTTTAGCCACAAGGGCCACATCTAACTCCCTCTTAAATATAGCCAATGAACTGGCCTCAACTACCTTCTGTGGCAGAGAATTCCACAGACTCACCACTCTGTGTGAAAAATGTTTTTCTCATCTCGATCCTAAAAGACTTCCCCTTTATCCTTAAACTGTGACCCCTTGTCCTGTAAGTTTCTATACGATCCCCCCTCTATCTTCTAAATTCTAGAAAGTACAAGCCAAGCCTATCCATCTTTCTTCATGTGAAAGTCCTGACATCCCAGGAATCAGTCTGGTGAACCTTCTCTGTACTCCCTCTATGGCAAGAATGTCTTTCCTCAGATTTGGAGACCAAACCTGCATGCAATACTCCAGGTGTGGTCTCACCAAGGCCCTGTACAACTGCAGTAGAACTCCCTGCTCCTATACTCAATTCTTTTGCTATGAATGCTAACATACCATTCGCTTTCTTCACTGCCTGCTGCACCTGCATGCCTACTTATGCAGGAAAATCAGAGCAATTGTTAAAGACATAAAAGGTCTCCTTTTATTGATTCATTACAAGTATAGTACGGTGTAACACAACTCTGGAAATAAACCGATTGTCGAACTGGGTGGTGGGTGTGGTGAGATATGAAGCAGGTATATCCACACATAAGGGTCCCTTTTTTACTTTGTCTCTATTTTCTTAAAAAAATATATATATATTATGGGGTTTTGTCCTTAATTTTCTACAGGCTATCACTTGTTCACCCCTGGACTACACATCTGGTAGTCTAGGGGTTTACATATCACTATTTCCTTCACTCTTTCTTTCTCTCGCTCTTTCTCTCTCGGTCTATCTTTCATGTTAAATTTAAAATAGAAGTTGTACATGAAATGTATTTTGTCATATGCCGCGGTTTGTACTACTGTTCACTGCTTCTAATAAAAATACAAATTTAAATATATATATATATATATATATATATATACATATATCGCTCTGATTTTTCATCGATGGGAAAAACCCTCTGGTCCAGTCTGGCGGAGGGGTGCTCTGAGTGAGGTGGCCAAAAATTACGGCCGTATGTGGCGGCGTTCTCTCGGAAATCACGAAACAGTAAGTTAAAAGCGGTCAACATCTTAGGTTTAGTAATTATAGATAATATAGTACAATATAATATAATAGAAAATAGTATTATATAATTTAGCATAATATAATATAACCATAATATAATTACAATGTGCTTTGCAGAGAGACTCACTTGAATGTGAACGATGCAGAATGGAAATGGTTAACAGCCCAGTATAAAAGTCAGCGGGTCAGCACAAACGAACAGAGACTGGAGAGGGGGAGAAGCAGGGAACAACGACTTTTTGGAGACTAAAGTATTCTTTACACTAATCCTTATTCTCTGCCAAAAATGAAGCTCTTATTTCTCGCATTGTTTTTTTCCTATTCCATGGTTGCGGGTAAGTGTTTAAAAAATATATATAATTAGAATATTTCTTCCAGTAAGAGTTTTCACTCAGTTGTTTAACCTCCACGCTTCTTTGTACAGAGACGACTTGTTTGGGTTTTTATTTGAAGGTTTTTTTTTTAACACTTCATCTTTTACTTGGTAAAGCCTAAAGTAGCGAGTACCTATTATTTTAACCGCTGTACAAGCTTCCCGGTGCAAATAGCTTTTTTAGCAAGAGCTCGAATCGAATTAAAAGTGTTATTTTTAGTCGACTCTGCCAACGGTTAGATCTGGGAATTTAATGAACGTTTTAAAAACACAAATTCCCAGCTAAAGTCCAACTTTGTTTGAAAAGTTTTCCAACTCTTCCTTGAAAAACTTAAAACATTTTTTTTAAAGGACTCGAACCAGCAGACCAATTGCGCGGGTGCGTGACGAGGAGGAGAGGGGCATTTGCCGGGAGAAGGGGGTTGGGGGGGGGGGGGGAATCGGCCAGTTTTTTCAACTGCAAACAGCCTTGCTGATGCAGTGTTTAAGAAATAGCTGCAGATGCTGGAAAAATCGAGGCGGACAAAAATGCTGGAGAAACTCAGCGGGTGAGGCAGCATCTATGGAGAGAAGGTACAGGTGACGTTTCGGATCGAGACCCATTTTCAGGAGCGAGTTAGATTTACTGTGGCTAATCACTGAGGATGCATCCCAGAAGATGTATCTTTCACACTTAAGGCTAAAGGAATCGAGGGATATGGGAGGGGGGAAGCAGGAATGGGGTACTGATTTTGGATGATCAGCCAAGATCATATTCAAGTCTGAAGAAACGTCTCGCCCCGAAACGTCGCCGATCTCCTTCGCTCCTTAGATGCTGCTGCACCCGCTGAGTTTCTCCAGCTTTTTGTGTAACCCTCGATTCTCCAGCATCTGCAGTTCCTTCTTTAACACTCCTATTCAAGTCAAGTCAGTTTTATTTCTATAGCACATTTAAAAACAACTCTCGTTGACCAAAGTGCTTTACATTGATGCAGCTACTAACACTAGACAATAGGTGGAGGATTAGACCATTCGGCCCTTCGAGCCAGCACCGCCATTCAATGTGATCATGGCTGATCGTCCCCAATCAGTACCCCGATCCCGCCTTCTCCCCATATCCCCTGACCCCGCTATTTTTAAGAGCCCCATCTAGCTCTCTCTTGAAAACATCCAGAGAACCTGCCTCCACCGCCCTCTGAGGCAGAGAATTCCACAACTCTCTGTGAGGAAAAAGTGTTTCCCCGTCTCTGTTCTAAATGGCTTACTCCTTATTCTTAAACGTGCTACAAACAGTGGTACACACAGTGATATTGAAGGGCCAGCTCCTGCACCTATTTTTCTATGTTTTATGTTTCTATCCTTTTGAAAGCAAAATCCCCATATATTTCTGATTTTGAAGGCAGCGTGATCTAAAAGTGTGTTAAATGATTAAGTGTGTTTAAGAAAGAACTCCAGATGCTGGAAAAATCGTAGACAAAAATGTTGGAGAAACTCAGCGGGTGAGGCAGCATCTATGGAGCGAAGGAATAGGTGACGTTTCGGGTCGAGACCCTTCTTCAGTCTGAAGAAGGGTCCTGACCCGAAACGTCACCTATTCCTTAGATGCTGCCTCACCCGCTGAGTTTTTAAAGCCATGATTTTTCATATATGTTTCTACCCATCAGATCAGACAATAATCAGTTAACAAGTTTGATAAAATTTGTGTGGAACCCCCCCCCCCCCCCCCCCAAAAAAAAAATGTTGACGTAACACAACAGGTCAGGCAGCATCTGTGGAGGGTGCAGGAAGGAACTGCAGATGCTGGTTTAGACCGAAGATAGGCACAAACAGCTGGAGTAACTCAGGGGGGGTCAGGCGGCATCTCTGGAGAGAAGGACTAGGTGACGTTTCGGGTCGAGACCCTTCTTTGGACTGACGAAGGGTCTCGACTGAAGAAGAGTCTCCACTCGAAACATCACCTATTCCAGCTTTTTGTGCCTCGTATCTGTGGAGGGACTAGACAGACGATGTCTTGGGTGGGGCTACTTTGATATTTGTTTCCCAACCGCAAATCATCGCTTGCGTTTCTTCAACTGTGTGGAAAATTGCCTCTTTCCACTTCTTCCTCTTTCTTTCTCCATTTCTCCCTCCCCCCACTTCTGCTGGTGCCCCGCCCAGGCTCGCACTCAGTTCTCGCCTCCATTCCTTCCTCCTGCTTCACAATTTGCAAAACTCAAAGTCGTCTGTCTCGCACCTTATGCTCTTAGAATAGAATAGAATAGTTTCTTTATTGTCATTGAAACATGAACCATGTACAACAAAATTAAAAAATGTCAACCAGTCAGTGCAACATTCAAACATAAAAGCTAACGATACATACAAGGTAAAATATTAAAAAAGATAACCAACTAAAATAAATATGAAATATGAAAATAGCACGCATAAACACCCAACCCTACATCCTTCTGTCGATTTCACAGTGTACCAACCACAGTCCCTTAGTCCCCGCGTTCCTTGGCGGCTACATTTAGTGCCTTTATAGCAGTGGGGTAAAAACTGTTTTTAAGTCTGTTTGTCCTTGTCCTTGTAGATCTGTACCGTCTTCCTGACGGCAACAGTTCAAACAGGGAGTGTCCGGGGTGGGAAATGTCCTTTATAATATTCTGGGTTTTTTTTATGCAGCGGGAACTGTGTAAGTCTTCCAAGGTAAGGAGAGGGCAGCCGACAATCCTCTGGGCGTTGTCATGGCCCTCTGGAGCGCTTTCCTCTGAGCTGCTGTGCAGCTGGTGTACCACACGCATACACAGTATGTTAGGATGCTCTCAATGGAGCACCGATAAAAGGACAGCAGCAGTCTCTGTGTGATGTTATTCTCCCTGAGCACCCTCAGGAAGTGCAGTCTCTGCTGGACCTTTTTCAGCAGCGCAGAGGTGTTCACGCTCCACGTCAGGTCCTCCTCAATATGGATTCCCAGGAAGCGGAAATCAGCCACCCTCTCCACACAGTCCCCTCTGATGATTAGTGGTACGAGTTCTGTTTTGTTCTTCCTGAAGTCTATTATTATTTCCTTAGTCTTTAAGGTGTTCAGGAGCAGGTTATTTTCTCCACACCACGCTGTCAGCTGCTCCACCTCATCCCGATAGGCGTACTCGTCCCCCCCGGAGATGAGCCCCACCACCGTAGTGTCATCTGCAAATTTGACAATGGTGTTGCTGTGATGGGCGGAGGTGCAGTCATGTGTGTAGATGGTGTAGAGCAGGGGGCTCAGCACGCAGCCCTGTGGAGAGCCAGTACGGAGGCTGAGGGCCGTGGATGTGTGATGGCCCATTCTGACTCTCTGGCTGCGGCCCAACAGGAAGCTATTTATCCACATGCAGGTGGATTGTGGAAGTCCCAAGTCCCCCAGTTTGTCCACCAGTTTGTGGGGAAGGATAGTATTAAAAGCAGAGCTGTAGTCCACAAAGAGCATTCGCACATAGCTTCCCCGCTGCTCCAGGTGGGACAGTGCAGCATGGAGAGCTGTGGCTACAGCGTCCTCTGTAGATCTATTCGCTCTGTACGCAAACTGGTGGGGGTCAAAGCTTTGGGGCAGGAGTGATGTGATATGACCCCGGACCAGTTTTTCAAAGCACTTCATCACCACTGGTGTGAGTGCGACTGGCCGGTAGTCGTTGAGGCTGGAAATGTGGGTTTTGTTGGGCAAGGGGACTATGGTGGAGGACTTCAGACAGGGTGGGACAGTTGACTGGGCCAGAGGCTGGTTAAAAATCCTCGTGAAGACTCCAGCCAGCTGGTCTGCGCAGTCCTTCAGCACGCGTCCAGAGACGCCGTCGGGTCCAGTAGCCTTCCTTGGATTGATGGCCCGCAGCGTGCGCCTCACCTCGTGCTCCTCTATCGTGAGGGTTAGGCTACTGTGGACCATATGGTGTGTTGTGGCTGTCTCGGGTGGCTCCACTTCAAAGCGAGCAAAGAAGAGGTTCAGCTCCTCTGCTAACGAGGCGTCACCCTCAGCAGCTCCAAGGTTTGTCTTATAATTGGTGAGATACTGGATCCCCTGCCACACCTGCCTGCTGTTGTTACTGTCCAGGTGGTCCTCTATCTTCCTCCTGTAGTCTGACTTGGCCTCTCTGATGCCTCTCTTCAGGTTAGCTCTGGCCGTGCTGTATAAAGCCCTATCACCAGACCTAAAAGCAGTGTTCCTCTCTTTTAACAGCCGCTGTCTCTTGTCTCTCGCCTTTGTTCCAACCATCTGCCTATCGACAACCCCACACCTTTGTCCTTCTGAGCCTCCCTTCTCCTCCACCTCTCCCTAAAAGCACCCCACACATTCTTCCCCTCGCCTACGTTCACCGACTACCCCCCCACTTGTGTGGTTAGACCCTATTTCAGTTGAGACCTCCTTCTCTCCCCCCCGCTCCCCCCCTCTCCTCCTACCTCCCACATCCTCCTTTACCCCCCCCCCCCCCCCACTCCCTGCCTCCCCCTCCCCCTCCAGGCACATGTTATGCAACTGCAGCTGCAACCTTCAATCTTGGGCCCCTCTGCTGCTGGACTGTGATCAATGAGTCATACACTGTTGACTGCCACACCCTGGCGGGGACTAACATGTGATGAAAGAATGGGTGGACCAGGCTTGTATTCACTGCGGACCTCCTTCAGCCCCCCCCTGCCCCCCTCTTCCCCCCCCCCCCGCCCCCCTCTCCCCCCCTGAATGGGTGGACCAGGCTTGTATTCACTGGAAGGTAGAATGATGATAAGGGGCTCTTACAGAAACATGTACAATTCTCATGGGCCTATCCCACATACTCAACTTTTTCGGCGACTCTGCCCCCTCCCCCCCTCCCCCCTCCTTACCCCCCTCCTCCACCTCGGCTCAGCCGCTCCATTCTCTTAGCATATGACAGTCCCGCCATCCCGGGAATTAAACTTGTGAACCTACGCTGCACTCCATCAATAGCAATAATGTTCTTCCTCAAATTAGGGTACCAAAACTGCACACAATAATCCAGGTGTGGTCTCACTTGGGCTCTGTACAACTGCAGAAGGACTCTTTGCTCCTCTACTCGATTCCTCTTGTTATACAGGCCAACATGCCATTCGCTTTCTCCACTGCCTGCTGTACCTGCATGCTTACTTTCATAGACTGATGTACAAGGACCCCCAGATCCTGCTGCACTTCCCCTTTTCCCAACTTGACGCTTCTACTTTTCGCTCGTGTGTGTCAGACTGCCATCGCTTTGCCACGGCCAGTGCCGCATCTGTGCCTCTGCGGAGATCGTTGGTCCACAGTGCGTGATTCTCTGCCGCAGGTTAGTAGGTGGGCCATTGTCTGCACCTCCCCACAGTTGCACTTGTCAGAGTCCGAGAGGTCCCCACCTCTTCAGACGGAGGGTCGGGGCTTTCCAGGTAGTATAAGGCAGGCTGTGTCCTGGTACCGTCTTCTGTTTGGTTATGTTGCCCGACACGGTTGGCTCGAGTTCCGTGAAGCTGTTCCGGCTCTTCAAGCGTTTTTTGGCATGTTGGTTGAGAAGGAACTGCAGATGCTGGAGAAATCGAAGGTAGACAAAAATGCTGGAGAAACTCGGCGGGTGAGGCAGCATCTATGGAGCGAGGAAATGGGTGACGTTTCGGGTCGCGACTTTTCGTAGAGAGGAGGAGAACTTCTTCAAAGTAGTGAGGAAGGGTCTCGACCCGAAATGTCGCCTATTCTTTCGCTCCATAGATGCTGCCTTACCCTCTGAGCTTCTGCAAGCATTTTCGGCACGTTGGGTGACAGGCGACTGTGTCAGCATTGGAGCATTCTACTGCAGCTGCCCGATCACGTCTTCGAGATGGTCATCGTCGCCTGCCAGCTCGTACGGACGTGCAACATTTGTCGGCATCGGGCATCCTGTGGTGATCCTGTTGCCAGTGTTCAGTGCAGAGTCCACTTTGCGTGCATGTTTAGACCGGTTCCAGACAAGGGCGTGCACATTCTGCCAATGAAGGTAGCAACGTTACAAAATTTTGAGATTTAAAAAATCAAGTCTGCAATTTATCCCATCAGATAAAGCATACAAAGAAGTTTAATTTGACACCTAATTCACTTTCATATCTTCAGTATTAAGAAAGTTATGACCATTTTCATACTCGGAAATTAGTATCTTGTTCCCCTTGCCTTTCAATTGACTTAACTCAAAAGCTGTGATCCAGAACAGTTAAAAGCCCAAAAATTTCTTAAAAATTAAGATAACTCAATGAAATTTTCAGTTATTATAGATTGAAGCATTCTGAAACAAATATGAAACAATCTTACTTGGATGACCTGAAATTAAAGCATATAATTAGTTAGTTATCTAATTGTAGCTAATTACAAAATTCAATGAGTAGATCTAAACATCTATCCATTTCTTAAGAAAATATAAACTTTTTTTTTAATTGCCTGTGTCCAAATAACATTCACACAATAATCCACAATATAGCATAATTTTTAAATCTCATTTTCATGAATTTATAGGCCAAATGGAAGGAATTTAGTGTTTAATGCCTGTGAATTAATGGCCATTTAAATCAACTAGCGAGTGGGTTTTAGTGGAATGCGGTGGATTAGAACGTTGCGGTTTGCGGTGAAGTCAGTATGAAAAATACAGCCGGTTCATACATTTTTTTTTGTCCCCTTTTCGCAACATGAAAATGTGATTAAAGCCTTCCTAAAAACCAAGTTTTTATGTAAAAATAAACTGTGTAGCTTATTTTATCGCCTACCTTAGGTCCGTTCCGCTGTCAGCATTCAGAACTTTAGAAGGTGATTTTTAAACTACTCTAGTTAATAAATAATCTGGCGTAGTTTAAAAATACCTTTATGAATGAAATGTCGGAGCGATTTCTCTTTAGCGACGAAATCGCCCGACATTGATCGACTTGGACTGCCTAGAAAAAAATCGGCATTTTAAACCCGCCCCCCTCTGAAAGGCGCCAAAGTCGCGCACACGGGGAGCGGCAGAACTGCAGCGCTGCTAAAGGTAGTATTGTAACATACCTACTGAAGGGCCTGTCCCACTTGGCCGTCATTTGCGCGTTATATGTAAATTAGGCCGCATGGTGAGGCGTGCAATCATATGCATTTGTGCGCAACATTCCAGGATTTAGCACAGGAACGGAATGCTCGCGTGCCACCTGCATGGTGCATTGGGTACACACGCCGACGCATTGGGTACGCACGCCGACGCATTGGGTACGCACGCCGACGCATTGGGTACGCACGCCGACGCATTGGGTACGCACGCCGACGCATTGGGTACGCACGCCGACGCATTGGGTACGCACGCCGACGCATTGGGTACGCACGCCGACGCATTGGGTACGCACGCCGACGCATTGGGTACGCACGCCGACGCATTGGGTACGCACGCCGACGCATTGGGGTCGTACGCTGGCGTCCCGACATCACCGTGCGTCAATGTCCTTGCGTCAACGTCCTACCGCACGCCGCAGGGTATTCTAATGACATCACGTGCACCAGACGGCTGTGCTGACACGTGATGACTTATCAGAGAAGGAATGGGTGACGCTTCGGGTCGAGACCCTTCTTCAGACTGATGTCAGGGGAGAGGGAGATACTGATAAAGAAGTGCAGGGTGTGAAAACAGTACAAAGGGGATTGAGATCAAGGGATATGTAGAACAGATCATTGTTAGCTGGGAGAAGGTGATACAAACGCAAACAGAGATAAAATGTAGTTACTCCAGCGTCTCGTGTCAAAGCCGAACTGGAGTCTTCCTGTCTGTTAATGATATGATACGATAGAACTTTAATTTATCCCAGGAGGGAAATTAATCGGGGGGGGGGGGGGGGGGGGGTGGGAGGGGGTTGGTCTCAATCTACCCCATGACAGAAAGGGAGGAGTTGTACAGTTTGATGGCCACAGGGAAGAAGGATTTCCAGTGGCGTTCTGTGCTGCATCTCGGCGGAACCAGTCTGTTGCTGAAGGTGCTCCTCAGGTTGACCAGTGTGTCACGGAGTGGGTGAGTTGTATTGTCTGCGGGATGCTCCGCAGTTTGAGGAGAAAGAACTCTTCAATTGTTTTGATTTCTTTCTTGCTGCTGAACCGTGCTTATTTTCTTGTGTCTTTAGATACCGACCTGCATTGCAACCAGTGTGGTATGAGTCATACATTATGTGGCTTCAAGACTACCTGTGGTGCTGATGAGTCGCGTTTCACCAGGAGCATCACTACAAGCAAAACCACCTTTGAGCTGCCTGTTGGAAATAATTGAATACTTTACATGGAATACTTTGTTGTAACACTAGACCAAGTGCAGACATTGGTCTTGGGTCAGCTCCCCCAACGCAATATTCCACCACTTGCACATAGCCCGCAACACAATATTCCGCAACTCACACATAGCCCTCAACGCAACCTGTTCCCCCATCGTAATATTCCACCTATCACACATAGCCCACAACTCATTATTCGACCGCTCACACATAGCCCCCAACTCATTATTCCACCGCTCACCCATAGTCTCCAACTCATTAATCCACCACTCACACATAGCCCACAACGCAACCCGTTCCTCCACCACAACATTCCACTACTCACACATAGCCCGCAACGCCACCCATTTCCCCAACGCAATATTGCACCACTCACTCATGGCCCCCAACTGTGCAGGCGCGGCTCATTTCTCCTCATCCCCCAGCACTCCCTCCTTCTCACCCTCCCGCTTCAATTCGCAGAGATGGAGTGGGGAGGGGCAGAGAGGGAGGGGGTAGGGCGGGCAAGGGAGGGGGTATAGTGGGAGGGAGGGTAGAGAGGGTGGGAGTAAGGGTAGATAGGGAGGGGGTGAAAGAGGGAGTGTAACTGTGGCAGCTACCCTCCCTATCCCCTAATCTCCATCAATTTCCCCCTCCCCCTCACCTCCCCAGCGTCTTTCCCCTCTCCTCCTCTCCGCCCCCAATCCCTCCTTCACCTCTTTCCCTCTCCTTTCCCCAACTGCCACCGCGGGTTGAAGGAAGTTTGGCATTGGAAACGTTGGTTTAGCTATTTTTTAAACACTAACTTGTGAAGCACGTAATGTGAAGTGAAGCAGTTTATTTTGTCGAAGGGGATAGTGTGATTAATAACGTGTGAACATTCCTCCACTAGCACGTGGCAGTTTGGCGAAGGCAGAAAGACACGGATGACACCCAAACGTATACATACATACATACAAGATGAAACTTTTAATAGTATAGAGATATGACAAGTTCCAGGGTATGCGAATAGTTGCTATGTAAAGGACGCAGACAAAGTACCCCGATGCCAGGTCCCCCTTTGTTCTCCTGCCCCCCTTCCCCCATGCCGGTTCCCCATTGTTCCTTCCCCCATGAAATGTTCACATTCATAGGAGCAGAATTAGGCCATTCGGCCCATCAGGTCTCCTCCGCCATTCAATCATGGATGATCTCTCTCCCTCCTAACTCCATTCATCAGCCTTTTCTCCCTGACACCCAAATGACCGCAGGTGTTGACCAACTTGCTCTTGTAACCTGTTCCAGAGGGGGCTTGCTTACTTGCATGGTGGCGCAGCGGTAGAGTTGCTGCCTCACAGCGCCAGAGACCCAGGTTCGATCCTGACCGCGGGTGCTGTCTGTACAGAGTTTGTATGTTTACCCTGTGACCTTGTAGGTTAATTGGCTTGGTATAATTGTGAATTGTCCCTAGTGTGTGTTGGATAGCGTAAGTGTGCGGGGATCACTGGTCGGCATAGACTTGGTGGGCCGAAGGGCCTGTTTTCACGCTGTATCTCTAAACTAAAGTTAGAGTGAATGTGGAGAGGGTGTTTCCACGAGTGGGAGAGTCTAGCACCAGGGGCACAGCCTCAGAATAAATGGACGAACCTCTAGACAATAGGTGCAGGAGGAGGCCATTCGGCCCTTCGAGCAAGCACCGGTGTTCAATGTGATCATGGCTGATCATCTCCAATCAGTACCCCGTTCCTGCCTTCTCCCCATATCCCCGGACTCCGCTATCTTTACGAGCCCTATCAAGCTCTCTCTTGAAAGTATCCAGAGAACCGACCTCCACCGCCCTCTGAGGCAGAGAATTCCATAGACTCACAGCGCTCTCTGTGTGTTCCGTGGCTGATTTATCTCAGGGCTGCCAACTCTCACGCATTGAGCGTGAGACTAACGCATTTGAGGAAATTCTCACGCTCTCACGCTGATGACAGTTTTCACGTTCAAAAAAATATTTTTTTTAAATATGAATAAATAAATAAAGTCACACTGCTCCAATGAGAATAGTTGTTTTGTCGGTGGGTTCTCCGTAAGGAACGAGCAGTTTAATTGGCTTAAGCCCATCGCACACTATTTAAAATGTCAATGTAGACAACAATGCTGGAGAAATCTGCGCGGGAATGTGAAAGCGGGTGAGGCAGCATCTATGTCTGAGTCTGACCCTTCTTCACACTCAAGCATTTCTCCAGCATTTTTGTCTACCGCTCTATAGATGCTGCCTCACCCGCATTCACATTCCTGTGCAGATGGTGTGATAGGTGAGACACGGCGGTGGTCCCAGCACAGACCTCCCACCCTCACCTGCGGCGGCTCTGTGTACTGCGGCTGCTCTGTCCACACCGCCCGGAGCCAGGAGCGGACGGTGTGAGTGGGGGCGTCGGTGCTGCCTCCGGAGCCGCGGGGATGAATCTCGGGCTATAGCTCCGCTCCAATGCCCGACCCCCGGGACTCTGTCCCTCACCTCCCTGCGGACCCCCGGGTCACTGACCCTCACCTCCCCCGAACTCCAGCTGGACACAGAGCACCTGGGCTGGCCCGCTTTCCCGGGGAGAGGGGGAGAGAGGAAAACGCTCCCTGGACATCGCCAAGTCTCCGCTCACTCCGGGTGTTGTCGCCGCTTCACTGATACACACTCTAACACACAACCTAACACACACTCATGCACAACCTAACACACACTCTCACGCACAACCTAACACACACTCTCACACACACACAAGGTTTGAAGGGATATGGGCCAAATGTGGATAAATGGGACTAGTTTAGATGGGGCATCTTGATCTGCATGGACAAGTTGGGATGAAGGGCCTGCTTCCATGCTGTAAGACTGTGACACACTGCAGAAAGGGTGCAATTGCTCTGGAGATGATCCAGGGGCGATTTATGAACACATTGGCGGGACTGGAATTTTTTTTTCACTTTGAAGAAAGATTTGATAACTGGGATTGTATTCTCTGTAGCAACGGAGGTGGAGAAAATACTTAGTTGAGGTGAATAATATTATGAGAATAGGACCTGTTTCGCTTAACAAAGAGTGTAAGAAGGAACTGCAGATGGTGGTTTAAACCGAAGATAGACACTAAAAGCTGGAATAATTCAGCAGGACATGCGGCATCTTTGGAGAGAAAGAATAGGAGATGTTTCAGGTCGAGATCTTCAGACTGAAGAGGTTGAAAACCAGCCATAAAACACAATGACTGGTGATGTGTGTTATCCAACTAAGGGCAGAAATTTTAATCATGTGTTCATCTTTATTGACATGACACCATACAGGTATTACAGATATACATATATTACAGAAAAAAATAATTTAATGGGGTAGCACAGTGGCACAGCGGTAGAGTTACTGCCTTGCAGCACCACAGGCCCAGATTTGATCCTGACTATGGGTGCTGTCTGTACAGTATTTGTACATTCTCCTTATGACCACATAGTTTTCTCTGGATATTCCGGTTTCTCCCACATCCGAAAGAAGTGCAGGTTTGTAGGTTAATTGGCTTCTATAAATTGTCCGTGGCGTGTAGGATACAACTGGTGTAAGGTAGATTGCTGGTCGGTGTGGACTTGGTGGGCCGAAGGGCCTGTTTCCATATATATGTTTTACATATATATCTTAATTTCATTGAACCATATACGGTTGAATATGTGGCATTATTTTTGTCTTGTTTCTATAGTCAAAGGGTAAGGTTGATTGATTTATTTGTGCAGAACAGTGATGGAAGTCCAACTCCTCTTGCCTTGTTTCTAGGTTTTTGTTTCTCTATATATATGCATAACAGCATGAATTATAATCTGATTTCCATACATGGCAGCACCTGTTGATCAGAGCCTGGCTCTACTGTGGAATGTAGTTAGGAATGTAATTTAGCCTAACCTTATTCATACCTAATCCAATATGAAGCATAAATGTTGCATTCAAGTGTAAGTTAAAAGTCTCGCAACAGTATGCACCAGATGCACAATTTCAAGCTGAAAAATGCAAAAGCTCCCTACCAAAAACACCCCTCCACCCCTCGTTCGAAACGCCCCCTCGCAATTTCTCACTCTCAACTCTCATCCAATGTTGGCAGCGCTGTTTATCTTCTCTTCCCTTTTTTCTTCCCAGGTTCCCGAAAGTTATCCGCCTCTGGCTGCACCAAGAATGAAATGTGTGGGAAGGAAGTCACCGAAGTCTATCACAATGTTGCCTACCCCACCGTGACTGATTGTTGCCATGGGGATTTGTGCAACGGGGCCTCAGCAGTCCAAGCCTCCATGCTTGCCATTCCCGTCATGGTTCTTGCCTGGTTTCTGGCCTTCTAGTCGGAATCTCTCCCCAATTCCCCCCCTCCCTCGTTGTCGGCCTTGCACTGCCTCCTTTCCTGAGCTGCAAACTGCATCTGCACAATCTTTGTAGGAAGGAACCGCAGTTGCTGGTTGGCAGGTTGAATCTGTGACATTACATAGAAAATAGGTGCGGCAGTAGGCCATTCGGCCCCTTCGAGCCAGCACCGCCGTTCAACATGACCATGGCTGATCATCCCCAATCGGTACCCCGTTCCTGCCTTCTCCCCATATCCCTTGATTTTGTTAGCCCCAAGAGATAAATCCAATGATCCAATAGCAGAGCAAGATAGACCACTCCTGCTAAATGCAATGGGCTGACGTGTAGTACGCACCGGAGCAGAACGTGGGCCTTTTTTTCATCCATTTCAGTAACCCGACCCGACCCGCAGTGTAATCAATGTTGCGGGGGAACAGTTTGTGTTAATAAATGATAATTCTGAAAATGAGGGGAGGATTTTTACCAAAGAACTTATATTTTTACGAAGATGTTTCCGTAATGGCTTCCGTCTCTGCACTGGTATCTTTGCTCCGCTATGGGATCTTTGGTGCGGGGGCGGAAGCCGGTTACGGAAATGGGGCCGAAAATTACCCATGAATCGGCACATGTCTTTTTCATCGAGTGATCCATCTTGCTTGCTATAGGATCTTTGGATAAATCTGCCGTATTTCCCAGCAATGAAAATGCACCTACGTCGAAGACGCACCCCCATTTTGAGTCGCTCAATTAGACATTCGCTGTGGTGGTGGCCATTCCCATTGTCAAACTTGCAGGCTGCATCCGATCCACAAAGGATTCCGATTCGGCCTGCGGGATGATTTCCCCGATGACAGAGCGGGATGATTTCCCTGATGACAGAGCTTTAAGAGCCCTATCTAGCTCTCTCTTGAAAGTATCCAGAGAACCAGCCTCCACCGCCCTCTGAGGCAATGAATTCCACAGACTCACAACTCTCTGTGAGAAAAAGTGTTTCCTCATCTCCGTTCTAAATGGCTTACTCCTTATTCTTAAACTGTGGCCCCTGGTTCTGGACTCCTCCAACATCGGGAACATGTTTCCTGCCTCTAGTGTGTCCAAACCCTTAACAATCTTATATGTTTCAATGAGATGCCCTCTCAACCTTCTAAACTCCAGAGTGTACAAGCCCAGCTGCTCCATTCTCCCAGCATATGACAGTCCCGCCATCCCGGGAATTAACCTGGTGAACCTACGCTGCACTCCCTCAATAGCAAAAATGTCCTTCCTCAAATTAGGGGACCTAAACTGTACTCAATGCTCCAGGTGTGGTCTCACTAGGGATCTGCACAACTGCAGAAGGACCTCTTTGCTCCTATATTCGATTCCTCTTGTTATAAAGGCCAACATGCCATTCGCTTTCTTCACTGCCTGCTGTACCTGCATGCTTACTTTCATAGACTGATGTACAAGGACCCCCGGATCCTGTTGTACTTCCCCTTTTCCCAACTTGACGCCATTTAGATAGTATGTGGTGGCGGCCATTTCCATTGTCAAATTCGCAGACCGCATCCGATCCGCGGGATGATTTCCCCGATGACAGAGCGGGCATGAAGTCGCATTTTTGCCCGTGACATAAAACAGGTTTGACACGCCTGCAATAATAGGCTTATGAATAGACTAGCCTGCGGCCCACAAGACGCTGGTGATTTTTTTAGCCTTATTTTAGGGTTGTCATCATTGCCGGGAATTATGGTAACTCTACCTTGAAAACATCCAATGAATTGGCCTCCACTGCCTTCTGTGGCAGAGATTTCCACAGACTCACAACTCTCTGGGTGAAAAAGATTTTCCTCATCTCAGTCCTACATGGCCTACCCCTTATTGTGTGACCCACTGGTTCTGGATCCCCCCCCCCCCCCCCCCCAAACATGGGGAACATTTTTGCTGCATCTAGCTTGTGCAATCCCTGTAAGAATTTTCTGTACGTTTCCATAAGATCCATGTTCTGTACGAACATTGTAAATTCTCCCTAGTTTAGTTTGGGGATATAGCACGGAAACAGGCCCTGCGGTCCACTGAGTCCATGCCGACCAGCGATCCCCACACATTATCACAACCCTACACGCACACACACACTAAGGACAATTTACAATTTACATTTACACCAAACCAATTAACCTACAAACCTGCACGTCTTTGGAGTGTGGGAGGAAACCGAAGACCTCGGAGAAAACCCACACAGGTGAGGGGAGAATGCACAGACAAACGCCTGCTGTCAGGATTGAACCCGGGTCTGCGGTGCCGTAAGGCAGCAAATCTACCGCTGTATCATCCTATTGGTTTGGTGAAATTGTAAATTATCCCTAGTGTATGTGTAGTCAGAGCCGGACTTACCACTAGGTTTCATAGGCTGAAGCCCAGGGCCTCGAGATCTAGTGGACCTCCGGGCAAGGTGTATAACATTTTTGACACTGTCACAGGTCTTTCTTACAGATGCTGTCACAACGCACCGTAGTCACTAAACAACCCTTCAGTAATTTTCCTTGTCCTCCGTTTCAGGATAATAGTGTTTTAAGCCGATAACTCGACACTAGCACTGGCAATAAATAAATGAATAACAAGTGCAGCTTTCCAGCCCCTTATCTCATTGGCCACGCTCGGCTGCAAATGGTTGTTAATCTGGTGGACCATCTTCCTCTAGTCGTGGGGGTGGTTGATTGGGAGGGGCCTCACAAGTGGAACAACCTATGGCCTCTCTTCATCTAAATCCGGCCCTGTGTGCAGTGTGCAGATACTGGTCCACACTAAAGACAGATGTACATGTTTGTAGGCTTACTGGATCGGTTAAATTGTCCCTAGTGGGTGTAGGATTGTGTTAGTGTGCCGGGGGAAAAGATATCCATTCACATGGCCTCCCTCTGTGGCAATAAATTCCACAGATTCACCACCCTCTGGCTAAAATAAATTCCTACTCGCCTCCTTTCTAAAGAGTACGCCGTTTAATTCTGAGGCTGTGCCCTCTGGTCCGAGACTCTCCCACTAGTGGGAACATCCTTCCACAGTTGTACAGAGCCCTAGTGAGACCACACCTGGAGTATTGTGTGCAGTTTTGGTCCCCTAATTTGAGGAAGGACATTCTTGCTATTGAGGGAATGCAGCGTAGGTTTACAAAGTTAATCCCAGGATGGCGGTACTGTCATATGCTGAGAGAATGGAGCGGCTGGACTTGTACACTCTGGAGTTTAGAAGGATGAGAGGTGATCTCATTGAAACATATGAGATTGTTGAGGGTTTGGACATGCTAGAGGCAGAAAGCATGTTCCCGATGTTGGGGGAGTCCAGAACCAGGGGCCACAGTTTAAGAATAAGGAGTAAGCCATTTTGAACGGAGACGAGGAAACCTTTTTCACACAGAGAGTTGTGAGTCTGTGGTTCTCTGGATACTTTCAAGAGAGAACTAGATAGGGCTCTTAAAAATAGCAGAATCAGCAGACATGGGGAGGAGGCAGGAACGGGGTACTGATTGGGGATGATCAGCCATGATCACATTAAATGGCAGTGCTGGCTCAAAGGGCCGAATGGCCTACTCCTGCACCTATTGTCTGTTGTCTATCCTCTCCACACCCACTCTATCCAGGCCTTTCACTATATACTCGGTAAGTTTCAAAGAGGTCCATCCGACACCCCCCCCGGTCCTTCTGTTTTGCTACCTGCTGAAGAAATCTGTGCTCTGAAGCCCACATTTTGCCTCCAAATTAGTGCCAGGCAAAAAAATCTGAACCTTTTTAAACTCGTGCTTTTATTCATCAAATAGTTTGCCGGCTTTTGTGAATTTGCTTTTTTTTTCCCTTCCCCCTCCTCCCACTGGAACCATGAATGTTTTTACATTAAAAAGGCGAACACTCGCCACCTATTTTGCACGCTGTATATCTGCCATTGTGGCGCAGTTTAACAAATATTATCCTGTGCAGTGCTTTTTAAAAAAAACAAATTCTTGGCCCCTGCTCTGCTGAATAACTGATTTGAATGTGTAATAGCAGTGGGTTATCATTGGCTGTTTGTATATTGTGGACGGTTTTGATTGTAATCATCGATGGTCTTTCCGCTGACTGGATAGCGCGCAACAAAAAAGCTTTTCACTGTACCTCGGTACACGTGACATTAATACTGAACCAGACTGCTTTAGCTGAGGGTATCTGAAATCCGGGATTAATTAAGGTTTGATTTTATAACGAGGTAAATCTAAAGTAAGATTCTTGCAGTAACGTTATGAATTGCGACGATTTTGTGTAAATTTATAACTGCCCCATTAATAGATTTTCTCAAACCACATTCTGGTGACTGTTTGTTTGTGGGTACAAGGGGCGGAATTGGGCCACTCCGCCCATCTAGTCTATCCTGCCATTTAATTGTGGCTGATCTATCTTTCCCTCTCAACACCATTCTCCTGCCTTCTCCCCGGAAAAATTATAAGGAAGATGCGATGCGATCGATGGCGGTCGAGGTAGAGTTGCTGCCTTACAGCGAATTCAGCGCCGGAGATCCGGGTTCGATCCCGACTACGGGTTCTGTCTGCGCTGAGTTTGTACGTTCTCCCCGTGACTGCGTGGGTTTTCTCCGAGATCTTCGGTTTCCTCCCACACTCCAAAGACGTACGGGTTTGTTGGTTAATTGGCTTGGTAAATGTAAACATTTTCCTTGGTGGGTGTAGGTGGGCTCATGAACCTACCCTCAATAGAAAGGATGTTCTTCCTCAAATTAGGAGACCAAAACTGCACACAATACTCCTGATGTGGTCTCACCAGAGCCCTGTACCACTGCAGAAGGACCTATTTGCTCCTATACTCAAATTCTCTCTTAAAGATAGCGGATATGGGGAGAAGGCAGGTACGGGTTACTGATTGTGAATGATCAGCCATGATATCAATGAATGGCTGTGCTGCTCGAAGGGCCGAATGGCCTCCTCCTGCACCTAGTTTCTAGGAGGTCGTTGACGCTGGGACTATCCCAATGTTTAAGAAACAGTTAGATTGGTTCATGGATCAGACAGTATTAGATAACTTCAAGTCGCGCTTGCTTTCACTCTCTCTCCATCCCCTCCCCCTTCCCAGTTGTCCGACCAGTCTGACTGTCTCCGACCACATTTTATCTCTGTTTGCTTTGTTGTCACCTTCCCCCACTTAACCTGTTCAACATTTTCCTTGATCTTACGCCTCGATTCCCCTTTGTTCTTATCAAGTTTCATGACTGTTGGCTTCCAATTTCCCTCCTGGGGTAAATAAGATTAAGTTCAGAGATACAGCGCGGAAACAGGCCCTTTGGCCCACCGGGTCCGCGCCGACCAGCGATCCCCGCACACTGACACTATCCTACACCCACCAAGGAAAATGTTTACATTTACCAAGCCAATTAACCAACAAACCCGTACGTGTTTGGCGTGTGGGAGGAAACCGAAGATCTCGGAGAAAACCCACGCAGGTCACGGGGACAACATACAAACTCCGCGCAGACAGAACCCGTAGTCTGGATCGAACCCGGATCTCCGGCGCTGCGTTGGCTGTAAGGCAGCAACTCTACCGCAGCGCGACCGCCACCGATCGCATCGCATCTGCCTTATAATTTTCAACACTTCCGACATCAAAGGGTGTCGGGGGTTCCGGGGAGAAGGCAGGAGAATGGTGTTGAGAGGGAAAGATAGATCAGCCACAATTGAATGGCAGGATAGACTAGATGGGCGGAATGGCCCAATTCCACGCTTCGAACCCACAAACAAACAGTCACCAGAATGTGGTTTGAGAAAATCTTTTAATGGGGCAGTTCTAAATTTACACAAAATCGTCGCAATTCATAACGTTACCACAAGAATCTTACTTTAGATTTACCTCGTTATAAAATCAAACCTTAATTAATCCCAGATTTTAGATACCCTCAGCTAAAGCAGTCTAGTTCAGTATTAATGTCACGTGTACCGAGGTACGGTGAAAAGCTTTTTTGTTGCGCGCTATCCAGTCAGCGGAAAGACCATCGATGATTACAATCAAAACCGTCCACAGTGTACAAACAGCCAATGGTAGCCCACTGCTATTACACATTCAAATCAGTTATTCAGCGGGGGGGGGGGTTACACAAAAAGCTGGAGAAACTCAGCGGGTGCAGCAGCATCTAAGGAGCGAAGGAGATAGGTGACGTTTCGGGTCGAGACCCTCCTTCACACTGGTCAGGGATCAGGGAAACGAGACATAGAGACGGTGATGTGGAGAGATAAAGAACAATGAGTGAAAGATATGCAAAAAAGTATTGATGATAAAGGAAACAGGCCATTGTAAGTTGTTTGCAGTGTGAAAATGAGAAGGGTTGAGGGAGAGGTGGGAAGGGGAGGAGGCAGGGTTACACAAAAAGCTGGAGAAACTCAGCGGGTGCAGCAGCATCTAAGGAGCGAAGGAGATAGGCGACGTTTCGGGTCTCGACCCGAAACGTCGCCTATCTCCTTCGCTCCTTAGATGCTGCTGCACCCGCTGAGTTTCTCCAGCTTTTTGTGTAACCCTCGATTCTCCAGCATCTGCAGTTCCTTCTTTAACACAGGGGAGGAGGCAGCCTGGGTTAACAGAATTGAGAAAATTCAATGTTTAAGCCCAGAGGATGCAGACTCCCCAAGCGGAATATGAGGTGCAGTTCCTCCAACTTGCGGTGTTGCTCACTCTGGCCGTGGAGGAGGCCCAGGACGGAGAGGTCGGATACGGAATGGGAGGGGGAGTTGAAGTGCTGAGCCACCGGGAGGTCGGGTTGGTTATTGCGGACCGAGCGGAGGTGTTCGGCGAAACGATCGCCAAGCCTCCGCTTGGTCTCACCGATGTAGATCAGCTGGCATCTGGAGCAACGGATGCAGTAGATGAGGTTGGAGGAGGTACAGGTGAACCTCTGTCGGACTTGGAAGGACTGCTTGGGTCCCTGAAAGGAATGGATGGGGGAGGTGAAGGGACAAGTGTAGCATCTCTTGCGGTTGCAAGGGAAAGTGCCTGGGGAATGGGTGGAGCGGGAGGGAAGGGAAGGATTGACAAGGGAGTTGCGGAGGGAGCGGTCTTTGCGTAAGGCAGACAGCGGGGAAGATGTGGCAAGTGGAGGGGTCACGTTGGAGGTGGCGAAACTGGCGGAGGACTATGTGTTGTATGTGCCGGCTGGTGGGGTGAAAGGTGAGGACCAGGGGGACTCTGCCCTTGTTGTGAGTGGGGGAATGGGGAGAGAGGGCAGTGTTGCGGGGTATGGAGGAGACCCTGGTGCGAGCTGCATCTATAGTGGGGGAGGGGAAACCCCGTTCTCTGAAGAACGAGGACATTTGTGATGACCTGGTGTGGAACATCTCATCCTGGGAGCAGATGCGGCGTAGACGGAGGAATTGGGAATAGGGGATGGAGTCCTTACAGGTGGGAGGAAGAGTAGTCCCGGTAGCTGTGGGAGTCAGTTGGTTTGTAGTGGATGTCGGTCAGGAGTGTATCACCTGCAATAGAGATGGTGAGGTCAAGGAATGGTAGGGAAATGTCAGAAATGGTCCAAGTGTATTTGAGTGCCGGATGGAAGTTGGTGGTGAAATGGATGAAGTCAGTCAGTTCTGCGTGGGTGCAGGAGGTGACACCAAAGCAGTCGTCAATGTAACGGAGGTAAAGGTCGGGGGTGGGGCCCTGGTACGCCGAGAACAAAGATTGTTCGACGTGCCCGACAAAGAGGCAGGCGTAGCTAGGGCCCATGCGTGTGCCCATAGCTACGCCTTGTGTTTGGAGGAAATGGGAGGAGTGAAAAGAGAACTTATTGAGGGTAAGGACCAACTCCGCTAGGCAGAGGAGGGTGTCAGTGGATGGGTATGGGTTGCTCCTCTGGTCGAGGAAGTACCGGAGGGCTTTAAGACCATCCTGGTGGGCGATGGAGGTGTAGAGTGACTGGACGTCCATGGTGAAGATGAGAGGATGGGGGCCTGGGAAATCTCCAGCTTTTTGTGTAACCCTCGATTCTCCAGCATCCGCAGTTCCTTCTTTAACCCATTCTCTCAGCATATGAGTCACGCCATCCTGGGAATTAACCTTATAAACCTACGCTGCACTTCCTCAATAGCAAGAATATCCTTCCTCAAATTAGGGGACCAAAACTGCACACAACACTCCAGGTGTGGTCTCACTAGGGCTCTGTACAACTGCAGAAGGATGTTCCCACTAGTGGGAGAGTCTAAGACTAGAGGGCACAGCCTCAGAATTAAAGGGGGTACTCTTTAGAAAGGAGGTGAGTAGGAATTTCATTTAGCCAGAGGGTGGTGAATCTGTGGAATTTATTGCCACAGAGGGAGGCCATGTCAATGGATATCTTTTCCCCCGGCACACTAACACAATCCTACACCCACTAGGGACAATTTAACTGATCCAGTAAGCCTACAAACATGTACATCTGTCTTTAGTGTAAACCAGTATCTGCACACTACACACAAGGCCGGATTTAGATGAAGAGAGGCCCGAGGCTGTTCCACTTGTGAGGCCCCTCCCAATCAACCACCCCCACGACTAGAGGAAGATGGTCCACCAGATTGACAACGATTTGCAGCCGAGCGTGGCCAATGAGATAAGGGGCTGGAAAGCTGCACTTGTTATTCATTTATTTATTGCCAGTGCTAGTGTCGAGTTATCGGCTTAAAACACTATTATCCTGAAATGGAGGACAAAGAAAATTACTGAAGGGTTGTTTAGAGACTACAGTGCATTGTGACAGCATATGTAAGAAAGACCTGTGACAGTGTCAAAAATATTATACACCTTGGCCCTCTAGATTTCGAGACCCTAGGCTTCAGCCTATGAAACCTACTGGTAAATCCAGCTCTGACTACACATACACTAGGGATAATTTATAATTTCACCAAACCAATAGGATGATACAGCGGTAGATTTGCTGCCTTACGGCACCGCAGACCCGGGTTCGATCCTGACAGCAGGCGTTTGTCTGTGCATTCTCCCCTCACCTGTGTAGGTTTTCTCCGAGGTCTTCGGTTTCCTCCCACACTCCAAAGACGTGCAGGTTTGTAGGTTAATTGGCTTGGTGTAAATGTAAATTGTAAATTGTCCTTAGTGTGTGTGCGCGTGTAGGGTTTTGTTAATGTGCGGGGATCGCTGGTCGGCTCAGTGGGCCTGTTTCCGCGCTGTATTCCTAAACTAAAGTTGGGACAATTTACAATGTTCGTACAGAACATGGATCTTATGGAAACGTACAAAAAAGTCTTACAGGGATTGGACAAGCTAGATGCAGTAAAAATGTTCCCCATGTTGAGGAGGAGGGGGGGGGGGGGGGGGGGGGGTGAAGTCCAGAACCAAGGGTCGCAGTGTAAGAATAAGGGGTAGGCCATTTATCACTGAGATGAGGAAAAACCTTTTCACCCAGAGAGTTGTGAGTCTGTGGAAATCTCTGCCACAGAAGGCAGTGGAGGCCAATTCATTGGATGTTTTTCAAGGTAGAATTACCATAATTCACAGCAATGATGACAATTTTTTTTTTAACCCTTAAGTAAGGCAAAAAAAATCACCAGCATCTTGTGGGCCGCAGGCTAGTCTATTCATAGGCCTATTATTGCAGGCGTGTCAAACTTGTTTTATGTCACGGGCAAAAATGCAACTTCACGCCTGCTCTGTCATCGGGGAAAATCATCTCACGGATCGGATGCGGTCTGCGAGTTTGACAATGGAAATGTGGCCACCACATACTATCTAAATGGCGTCAAGTTGGGAAAAGGGGAAGTACAACGGGATCTTACATCAGTCTAGGAAAGTAAGCATGCAGGTACTGCAGGCAGTGAAGAAAGCAAATGCCATGTTGGCCGTTATAACAAGAGGAATCGAATATAGGAGCAAAGAGGTCCTTCTACAGTTGTACAGAGCCCTAGTGAGACACCTGGAGTATTGAGTGCCGTTTTGGTCCCCTAATTTGAGGAAGGACATTTTTGCTATTGAGGGAGTGCAGAATACGTTTACCAGGTTAATTCCCGGGATGGCGGGACTGTCATATGCTGGGAGAATGGAGCGGCTGGGCTTGTATACTCTGGAGTTTAGCAGGATGAGAGGGCATCTCATTGAAACTTATAAGATTGTTAAGGGTTTCGACACGCTAGAGGCAGGAAATATGTTCCCGATGTTGGAGGAGTCCAGAACCAGGGGCCACAGTTTAGGAATAATGAGTAAGCCATTTAGAACGGAGACGAGGAAACACTTTTTTTCACAGAGAGCAGTGAGTCTGTGGAATTCTCTGCCTCAGAGGGCGGTGGAGGCAGGTTCTCTGGCTGCTTTCAAGAGAGAGCTAGATAGGGCTCTTAAAAATAGCGGTGTCAGGGGATATGGGGAGAAGGCAGGAACGGGGGGTACTGATTGGGGATGATCAGCCATGATCACATTGAATGGCGGTGCTGGCTCAAAGGGCCGAATGGCCTACTCCTGCACCTATTGTCTGTTGTCTATTGTCACCACGGCCAATGGAAATGGCCGCCACCACGGCGAATGTCTAATATAGCGACTCAAAATGGCGGGTGCTTCTTTGACGCAGGTGCATCGTAATTGCCGGGAAATACGGTAGATTTATCCAAAGATCCTCTATATAGCAAGCCAGATAGACCACTCGACGAAAAAGACGTGGTACGGTCATGGGCAGATTCACGGGTAATTTTCTAGCCCCATTTCCGTAACCAGCTTCCGTCTCCGCACCAAAGATCCCATAGCGGCGCTAAGATGCTAGTGCGGAGACGGAAGCCGGTTACAGAAATATCCTCGTAAAAATAAAAGTTCTTTGGTAAAAATCTTCTCCTCATTTTCAGAATTATCATTTATTAACACAAACTGTTCCCCCGCAACCTTGATTACACTGCGAGTCGGGTCGGGTCTGGTTACTGAAATGGATGAAAAAAAGGCCCACGTTCCGCTCCGTTGCGTACTACACGTCAGCCCATTGCATTTCACAGGAGTGGTCTGTCTTGCTCCGCTATAGGATCTTGGGATTTATCGCTTGGGGCTAACAAAATCAAGGGATATGGGGAGAAAGGCAGGAACGGGGTACCGATTGGGAATGATCAGCCATGGTCATGTTGAACTGCGGTGCTGGCTCGAAGGGGCCGAATGGCCTACTGCCGCACCTATTTTCTATGTAATGTCACAGATTCAACCAGTCGACCAGCAACTGCGGCTCCTTCCTACAAAGATTGGGCAGATGCAGTTTGCAGCTCAGGAAAGGAGGGAGTACCAGGCCGACACCGAGGGAGGGGGGGAATTGGGGAGAGGTCCCGACTAGAAGGCCAGAAACCTGGCAAGAACCATGACGGGAATGGCAAGCACGGAGGCTTGGACTGCCGAGGCCCCGTTGCACAAATCCACATCGCAACACTGAGTCACGGTGGGGTAGGCAACATGGAGATAGATATCGGTGCCATGCGCCCCACAGTTTTCCATCTTGGAGCAGCCAGATGTAGACAACATTCCGAAACCTGGGGAAAAAAAGGGAAGAGAAGATATATCAGCCAGGGAACCACACAGAGGGTTGGGAGTGTGTGGAATTCTCTGCCTCAGAGGGCGGTGGAGGCCGGTTCTCTGCACACTATCAAGAGAGAGCTGGGTAGGGCTCTCAAAGACAACAGAGTTAGGGGATATGGGGAGAAGGCTGATGGGGAATGATCAGCCACGAACACATTAAACAGCGGTGCGGGCTCGAAGGGCCGAATGGCCTACTCCTGCACCTATTGTCTAGCAGTTCGTCCATTTATTCTGAGGCTGTGCCCCTGGTGCTAGGCTCTCCCACTCGTGGAAACACCCTCTCCACATTCACTCTAACTTTAGTTTAGAGATACAGCGCGGAAACAGGCCCTTCGGCCCACCGACTCCATGCCGACCAGTGATCCCCGCACACTTACATGATCCAACACACAATAGGGACAATTTCCATTAATACCAAGCCAATTAACCTACAAACCTGTACGTCTTTGGAGTGAGGGAGGAAATTCGAGATCCTGGAATAGACCCACTCAGGTCACAGGGTGAACGTACAAACTCTGTACTGACAGCACCCGCGGTCAGGATCGAACCTGGGTCTCCGGCGCTGTGAGGCAGCAACTCTACCGCTGCGCCACCATGCAAGTAAGCAAGCCAGCCCCCTCTGGAACAGGTTACAAGAGCAAGTTGGTCAACACTTGCAGCATTTGGGTGTCAGGGAGAAAAGGCTGATGAATGGGGTTGGGAGGGAGAGAGATCAGCCATGATTGAATGGCGGAGGAGACCCGATGGGCCGAATGGCCTAACTCTGCTCCTATGAACGTGAACTTTTGATGGGGGAAGGAACAATGGGGGAAGGGGGGGCAGGAGAACAAAGGGCGACCTGGCGTCGGGGTACTTTGTCAACGCCCTTTACGTAGCAACTATTCGCATACCCTGGAACTTGTCACATCTCTATACTATTAAAAGTTTCATCTTGTATGTATACTTGTGTGTGTGGCGTCTGTGTCTTTCAACCATCGCCAATATGCCACGCGCTAGTGGAGGAATGCTCACACGTTATTAATCACACTATCCCCCTCGACAAAATTAACTGCTTCACTTCACATTACGTGCTGTATGTCACAAGTTACAGCATTTAAAAAATAGCTAAACCAACGTTTCCGACGCCAAACTCCCTTCGACCCACTTCGAGTGACATCACAAAGGGAGGAGTGGGCCACCACCAGCTTCCAGTGACGTCAGCGGGATGGCCGCATTTAAATTAACGTTCCGCTTTCTCCGACCCGGGCTTCTACCTGCGACGCCCCGGCTGGGGCACTTAGTGGGCGGCACGACCGACGTTGCAGCGTCCTCTGCAGTCTGTCTGTCTTTCATTTATTTTTGTCCTGTTGAATGTATAGTTTGTTGTGGTTTTATATTGTTTTTATCTGTGCATATGTTGGGAGGGGCGGAGGAAACGTTTAAATCTTTTCCCTGTACGGGGGACCTGACCGTTTCCCTGTGGGGTCTCTGTTGTCGTTGGGGCCTAGCACCGTGCAGCAGCCTCCAACCAGAACGACCTGGGGCCTCCAGTCGCGGAGCCTGCGGAACTGCGGACTTACCATCGTGGGGCTGGCCGGCTTCGGAACGGGAGGAACTGTGGCGGCGCGCGGCTGCTGCCCGACTTCGGAGGCTCCAGCCGCAGGCCCGGTGGACGGTGACATCGGGAGCTCGTGGGTCCCTGGCGGGAGACTGCTTTTCGGAGCTCCCTCAATGGCAACTTCTCCCGCCCGAGTTGCGGGGTTGAAAATGACCCCGGAGCGAGGCCTGACATCGCCCGGCGCAGCTTAAACAGCCACGGGACTTGCCATCGCCCGCCGGGGGCTCCAACATCAAGGCCCAGAGCAGGGCCTTGCATCGCCCGGCTCGGCCTTAACGGCTGAGCGACCTACCATCGCCCACAGGGGGCTTTAACATCGTGAGAAGAATGGAAACGGGGGAGAGACAAGAACTTTGCCTTCCATCACAGTGAGGAGGAGATTCACTGTGATGGATGTTTGTATAAATTGAGTGCCTTGGTTGTTTCTTCTTGTTGTACGACTGCAGAAACCAAATTTCGTTTCAACTTCATTTGAGGTTCAAATGACAATAAATAAATTGTATATATATTGTTGTATATATGCCACGGCCATCAAGGAGGCGTCGAGATGGCGGGCGGTGAAGGAGACATCGAGAGCGCAGGGGTGGGGCCTCGGCGGTGGTCGGGGAAAGGAGAGGGGAAGAGAGGTGACGGAGAGATTGGGGGCAGGGAGCAGGAGAGGGGGAAGATGCTGGGGAGGTGAGGATTGATGGAGAGTAGAGGGGCAACATAGAAAATAGGTGCAGGAGGAGGCCATTCGGCCCTTTGAGCCAGCATCGCCATTCATTGCAATCATGGCTGATCGTCCCCAATCAATAACCCGTACCTGCCTTATCCCCATATCCCTCGACTTCACTAGACCCTAGAGCTCTATCTAACTCCCTTAAATCCATCCAATGATTTGGCCCCCACTGCCCTCTGTGGCAGGGAATTCCACAAATTCACAACTCTCTGGGTGAAAACGTTCTTTCTTACCTCAGTCTTAAATGGCCTCCCCTTTATTCTAAGACTGTGGACCCTGGTTCTGGACTCGCCCAACATTGGGAACAGTTTTTCCTGCATCTAGCTTGTACAGTGCTTTAATAAGTTCCTATGAGATAACCCCTCTTCCTTCTAAACTCCAGTGAATACAAGGCGAGTCTTTTCAATCTTTCCTCATATGACAGTCCCACCATCCCAGGGATCAATCTCGTGAACCTACGCTGCACTGCCTCAATCACAAGGATGCCCTTCCTCAAATTAGGAGACCAAAACTGTACACAATACTCCAGACGTGGTCTCACCAGAGCCCTATGCATAGTTCAACACAGAAGAACCCCTTTACTCAGATACTGAAATCCTCTTGTTTTGAAGGCCAACATTCCATTAGCTTTCTTCACTACCTGCACGCCAACTTTCAGTGACTGGTGTACAAGGACACCCAGGTCTCGCTGTACCTCCCCCTAACCTAACCCCATTGAAAGAATAATGTGCCCCCTTGTTTTTGCCACCAAACCTCACATTTATCTATATTATACTGCATCTGCCCACTCATTCAGCCTGTCCAGGTCACCCTGCAACCTCCTAACTTCCTCTTCACAGTTCACACTGCCACCCAGCCTTGTGTCATCCGCAAACTTGCTAGTGTCGCTCCTAATTCCCTCTTCCAAATCATTAATATAATGGCAGGGAGGGGAGTTGCCACATTGGCAGTCCCTCTCTCGCTTCCTCCCCCTCCCCTCCCCCCCCCCCCCCCCCCCCCATGACAGGACAGACTGAATGGGCCGAATGGCCCAATTCCACTCCTCGAACCCATAAACAAACAGTAACCAGAATGTGGTTTAAGAAAATCTTTTAATGGGGCAGTTACAAATTTATACAAAATCGTCGCAATTCATAACGTTACCGCAAGAATCTTACTTTAGATTTACCTCGTTATAAAATCAAACCTTAATTAATCCCAGATTTCAGATACCCTCAGCTAAAGCAGTCTAGTTCAGTATTAATGTCACGTGTACCGAGGTACGGTGAAAAGCTTTTTTGTTGCACGCTATCCAGTCAGCGGAAAGACCATCGATGATTACAATCAAAACCGTCCACAGTGTACAAACAGCCAATGACAGCCCACTGCTATTACACATTCAAATCAGTTATTCAGCAGAGCAGGAGCCAAGAATTTGTTTTGTTTTTTAAAAAAGCACTGGCACAGGACAACATTTGTTCAAATGCGCCACAATGGCAGATATACAGCGTGCAAAATAGGTGGCGAGTGTTCGCCTTTTTAATGTAAAAATATTCATGGTTCCAGTGGGAGGAGGGGGAAGAAAAAACACAAAAAAATGCAAATACACAAAAACCAGCCAACTATTTGACGAATAAAAGCACGAGTTTAAAAAGGTTTTGATTTTTTTTGCATGGCACTAATTCGGAGGCAAAACCTGGGCTTCAGAGTACAGATTTCTTCAGCAGATAGCAAGGGGGGGGGGGGGGGAGAGGGGAAATTGGGGGGTGATCCCAACTAGAAGGCCAGAAACCAGGCAAGAACCATGACGGGAATGGCAAGCATGGAGGCTTGGACTGCCGAGGCCCCGTTGCAAAATTCCATATCGCAACACTGAGTCGTGGTGCTGACGGTAACAGAGAGATAGGTATCGGTGGCCGTCTTCCACAATTTTCCGTCTTGGTGCAGCCGGATGTGAATACCGTTACCGAACCTGGGGGGAAAGAAGAGGGGAAAAAAAAAAGGGAAGAGTAGATAAATCAGCCACGGACCCACACAGAGAGTTGCGAGTCTGTGGAATTCTCTGCTCAGAGGGCGGTGGAGGCCGGTTCTCTGCACACTTTCAAGAGAGAGCTAGAAAGGGCTCTTTAAGATAGCGGAGTCGGGGGATATGGGGAGAAGGCAGGAACGGGTTCGAAGGGCCAAATGGCCTATTCCTGCACCTATTGTCTAGAGGTTCGTCGATTAATTCTGAGGCTGTGCCCCTGGTGCTAGGCTCTCCCACTCGTGGAAACACCCTCTCCACATTCACTCTAACTTTAGTTTAGAGATACAGCGTGGAAACAGGCCCTTCGGCCCACGCCGACCAGTGATCCCCGCACACTTACGCTATCCAACACACACTAGGGACAATTCACAATTATACCAAGCCAATTAACCTACAAACCTGTACGTCTTTGGAGTGTGGGAGGAAACCCGAGATCCTGGAATAGACCCACTCAGGTCACGGGGCGAACATACAAAC